>QTSX02000202.1:0-151789 GCA_014839935.2 Entomophthora muscae | reverse complement strand
GGGTTTGTAGTTAGGATCAATGGACAATGAGGTGGATTGGCTGTTGTCACCTGGGTTGAGGAAGTTAATGTGGGGATTGCCCTCAAACTCAGATTTAGTCACAGGTTGTCTTGCCTACAGAAAACAAAGGCTTTTTTATAATGTATTTAGGGTGTAGCTATTCTGGCCTCCAATGTCTCTGGCTGTAGACACAACAGTTTTAATCTCATCAATTTGAATCTGTTGGACTGTTAGCGTACCTGCAATTCCATTGACTCAAGTGACTAAGGCAGTGGCCTGAGGTACCAAAGGGGAGAACTTCTCATTTATAGTTTCTGATAAGAAAAAGAGATTCTGCACCTCTTGTTCTAAAGCGTCTTGCCTGTCAGCAACATCATTGGTCACTGCTGCCAGGCTGTCCAAGGCAAGGGCACAATTGATGTGTGTCTGTCCTTCCAAACCAGGGCAGCATCCATGCTTGTCATGGGCAGAGACTTCAGTTGCTTTTCTCCCACCTTCATCCTCAGATTCAGAGATTAGTCTTCTTGGTCCAAGAGGTGTTGGTAGAGGTAGGATATTTCACCTTAAAGTGTAGCTACCTGATCAGTAAAGCTGCTGCTTTGAGGATTGGGCACAAGATCTGTGGTAGAAAGATTTGAGGCTGAGGTCTATTGGTGAGTGGTCGCCTTAAGCTCTGCAATAGCCTCCAAAATCTTAGCGTCAGATTGTGTATGGCTATCAGGGGGAGACATAGGTGGCTCCACAGTCATTAAAGCTGCTCTCTTGTCAATGTAGGTTTGAACTTGGCTTAGAGTGCTGCCCAACACAGTCTTGTCCAAACTTTATTGTTTCTGTAGATTGTGACCCCAATTGTCCATGTTGGTCCCAACTAACTCTAGTAGAGTGTTGACGTACTCACGGAACTGATTAAGCTTGCCTCCCAAAGTCTTGTCAATAATTAAGAAGGGCGTCCTCAATTTGTCCTTGCCAAGTAGAATAATGGTCATCTAATTCACACAGCTGATCCCTAATATATCCTAGGAGAGAGGAGCAAAGCATGGTTAGCAATGAGGTCAGGTACTTTTGGGAGGCCAATGAATCACATTGGTTGTCAGAAATGTAAGCAAAGAGACTGTGTGTCCATTCCTGATAAGCCATGTTTTGTGCATGATTGTTGGTTACTTCAGACGCCACACAGACATGAGTTTGTTTTGGGAGCCCAATGCTAGCTGGTGATGGACCAAGGCGGGCTGAATAAATTAGTTCACCAGCACGCCAATGGTTTCCATGGATTTTGTAAAACTAGGAGGAGGCCAAAATCTAATAGAAAGGAGTAAAAGTCTTCAGAGGCGTAACCAAACCACAGAGACCAGTAATCATATGGATGGCTACTGTATCAGTATGGAGGAGGGAGCATGCGGCAGTACAATCTTGCTCATAGTCAAGAGAGAAATCTGGGAGGGGGCCCAGGACGGCCTGGGCAACAACACCATTACCATAGGTGTATTGGGAGAGTTGGTAATATCTTCTTTGAGAGGGGGAATAAAACCTTTAGGAGGCTCAGGTACTTCAGTAACAAAGCAAGAAGGGCCATAAAATGTGCGGGGAAACAGAGTAACTGAGGGGCTGGCAGCCCCTGTAGTGAGCACCATTTTGTTGTGTTTAGCTCCTGGGGACAACATCCAAGAAGACACGGCAATAAATCTTAATAACAAAATATTTGAGGTTTGAAGCTAGCCTTAGATTAGCCTTCAGGGCAAAATTAAGAGCACATACCTTATTTTCTGGAATGCAAGAAGATAATTTCCCTTTGGTGAAAAGGAAAGAAAAAAGGTTGAAGAATACCAAAGCCAACACAAATTTAGATAAACTTGTCTCTGTTTGGAGAAATGATTCTACTTAAATAGTAGACAAGGTTTGATGATCACTCAATAGGTAGACAGAGTGGCAGACGAGGCCATGATGAGTTAAACTCATACCAGGATCAGTCAAAGTCAGGTGGGATATTCCAGAATGGGTGGGCATTAGAAATTACTTACCTTTCATAAATGGGTCAACATCAAACTTGAAGGCAAACCCAACCAAATCTTTGCATGTATCGTTATTTGAAGGCCATATCAAAATAGCATTAATGGCACAATTTCTGACATTGAAGATGTCCCAGTACTTTTCCATATGATTCTTGTGCCACTTATTGCACCAGATGCCTACATTGTGAGTCAGGAAAATGAATATTTCAGTAATCCAGAAACAGGTTGGGCACTCTATTTGTTTCAACTTTTTCTGCGCAGATTGAACTCATGTGTGGTGTTGCCATTGTTGGCTCCTGCAAACACTTTCAAGGCTGTGCGGAAAAGTTGCTGAGCTACATGGTCAGGCATGATGTTCTCATTATTGGTTCTATAAGTAGAGGAGAGTACCTGTCAGTAAGCCAGTCATAGGTAGAGGCATAGGGCGGCTTGGGGTGAGGGGCAATCAAGCCGGCGGGTAGGGCCCACCATAGAATGGGCGCTAACTTGATAATATAAGATACAGATTGGCCGAGCAAGGACCAGGGTCCAGAGTTGGGGACCAAAGAATCCACCAATCCTGTCAAAGTAATATAGAGTACTCCAAACATTTGGGTAGAGGTGGTCTCGGCGGCAGTGGTGGGTTCCAAGGGGCAGTCTGGTCTTGGGGTTAATGGTGGAGTCATGGGAACAAAGTATGCTGGCAGATATTGTACTTGTCTTTGAAAAATCTTGGCGGCCTTTTGTACTACTTTCTGTTGTGTCCTATGTATTTGGTTTCTCTAGTCCTGGCCAAGGGGTCAGCAATGAGGATGGTTTCCAAGTTGTACTCTGAATAGACCGGGTTGGGGGGGGGGGTACTCAGTAAAGTGCACAGATCCAAAGGATGCTCCCGGGGGAGGTATAATGCCTGGGGCAATTTGGCAGATTGGGCTCAGGAGGGGGCGGCGGCCTGGTTGTCTACTTGATCAGAATTAAGATGGAAGATCACTAAGACTAGATAGGGTAAGATTTGTTTGAGCCAAAGGTTCATAAAACTTTATTATCAAAAATGATGATGGGGTCTTTGCTGTACCACCAGGGTTTTTATACCATAGGGCTTTGCTTCTTTGATTTTTGCAGGGTTCAGGTTTACAGACAAGGCACTGGCGGGGCATGGATCTTGGCTTAGAGTCTTGAGGGCGGCAGATCCAGGTTGTGCCTGTTCTGGAAAATCAGAAAGGCAATGCTTTGTTTTGCCGCCACTGTTCACTATGTCACCTGAGTAATCCAATTGTACTACCTCTTCTGTGCAGCATGCTGGCAGGTTGTTGGCAGAGTTGAGAATAGGATTTGTTTTAACCTCTTTAAGGCAAGCTGTAACCGCTGCGTAGGTTTGGGTCTTTGGTGGCTCCAGGTTAGCATCAATCTGATGACCATTTGGGGAATTGTCCTTGGGAGATTGGCAGTTCTTGGAGTAACTTGTTAACTCGGGTTTGCAATTTAACAAGTAGGTGGTCTCCCGTCCACTTTGTGTGACTTGAGTAGTCTTTGGAGGGTCAGGTTTTGATTCCAGGGTTTCCAATGTTAGTTTCAAAACTCCAGTATTGGCATTGGGCAGGTTGGCAGCGGGTCTTTCACCAATCTCTGTTAGCCAGGTTACATCTCCTTTGTAGATATGGATCTTAATTGACACCAGTTTGACGGAAGACTGGCAACTATTCAGGGAGTTCTCTGTAGTAAGCCGGTGGGTTGCAGAGTAATTCATCAATTCAAGCCTGTGACTTGATGGGTTGGCGGGTCCTGGACTGTCCTGGAGGGTTTGATCCGTCTTTGGGGAACTGGGGCTCAACTCTTGAGTTTTCAATACAAGTATTGAAATGTCATTCATGACAGTACCTGAAAAAACCCTTGTGCTGACAAGGCATTAAAGCAGGTACCGGGATTATCATATTTTGGTAAAGAACATGTCCTTCTGGTATTTTGGTTCCCAGTGTGTAGGGGTTCCAGTCCAAGGGGAGCCTGTACATGATTATTTTGTATATTTGTTGAGCCCAGCGGGTACACACAACAAGAGTAATTTTGTAAAGAAAGGTAGGATAAAGACCCTACCTGTTCAACCAATGTTCTGTTTTGTATTAGCAGATTTATATGGGAAAAAATGATTAAAAACTAGATAATTATCTTTATTGAGAAATATGACTTGTATAGTTTGAGTGATTCATATTATGAGGAACAAAATTGCAATTATCAACCAGTTGGATTGGGCAGGGGGTGGCAATGATCCTTATAATGAGTGAAGCGCCAAATTGAGCTGTCCACCAATCTGGAATTGGCACTGGTTCTTTTTTCTGGATTTAGTAATTTGAGTTGACTTCCGCATTCAGCTACAGGTCATGAAGAAGCTGGTTTTTGGGTCACAGATTATCCTGAGCAGAAACTTGCTGGGGGTTGACCCCGCAGTTCTGACAATAGGTTTTTGAAAAATTCCACAAACCGTGACTGTACAGTTCAATAATGAGATTTCTGCTCTAAATTTGGTTCAACCTTATACTATGGGTCCCATTTTCCGCAGTTACTGAATTCTTATTTTTACAATTAAAATTGCAGAAATTGCTGTATAGGATATAAGCGCAGAATTTAAAATGGAATCCATTTATAACACAAATATTAATTGTTAATTTTATATTAAGTAAGCATTAGCAAAAGAATATTTTTAAAAGAAAAGGTGGTTAATGAATTATTTTTATTTTTAATTTTTTAGTTTTAATATGAATTTTTGCCATATCCCTAGGGTTATTGTGCGAGTTGAATTTGATGATAACTAGGCGAAACCTTTTACCAAAAGAATAGAAGATAATTTATTTTTACAGCATTTCAGTTAAAGAAATTTCTCCGAGTCTGAAGAAACCTCAATTTTAAATTGTATTTAGCATCATTTTGGAACCTACAATTGGATTCGTCTCTTGAATAGTCACCGCAACCCTAACTAATTTTAAAGTCACATGTCTAGCCACTAATTTATCATTGTGCTACAGTTAATTGAACATCGGGGTTTGTTTAAAATTTACATTTTAAAATTTATTTTACGACAAAAGAGGGGATCTATAGCATGTAAGAAGACGCTGTATAATTTTGACATAACAGCCAAACTAATATTAAAATCTAACTGTACATGGTTCACATGCCAGTAACCTTATAATTTATAATTAAAATATATATTCTTATAATCTATTAAATTATCAAACTCATCTGACACCTAAACTTTATTGCATCACGCCTTCAACTGACTAACCATACTAAATCAACATGAAAAGTAAATTGTAATCTATAAACAACTAAAGCATCAAATAATAATAATTAAATCATTTTCCAATTCATCCCTTGTCATTGCTATTGTAGCATCATTCACATCTACCACTCTTCACTACAAACAACCAATCAAATAGCATTACAATCTTATTCTCCTGAACCAACCTCCGCGTCACCAAAAGAGTATACACCATACAAAGCTACTAAGCTGTCATAGGGTATGACTAATGTGCAGAAATTCGAGGTGACTGCTACTGATTAATTGAGTTCCACCACTTGAATTATAACAACCAATCTAATTTCACCTCTTGATTACTTTACATACTGCATCTTAATTACAAAAAATATTCTTGCAGTAACTTTGCTATATAAATGAAAGCTCCTAGGGAAGCATCGATATCTGAAGTGATTTAATTCAGCAGATGCATACACTCCCACAGAGACATACGAAGCCCCTGAAATGATTTACAGCCCAGCTTTCAAATTACTGTAATGATGATCACGCCGAGGTACCAACGATCAAGTACAGGTTGAAACCGCCCGTGGCAATCAGCCTTCTTAATGACGATCCAAAAATCATTACCAACCCCTGAAACAAGACTATATCGTATGAGGCAAAGCCTATAAAACGAAGCAGAGACGTTAGCTCTTTCTGGATTACAATCACGTCTATCAGCTATACTGCTTGATCATCTTCCACTTGATGTCACCAAGACGGCAGTAACGGGATACTTATAACAAGTTGTTGTATACATGCCCCTCAGCTAACATAAGAAGCACCTTCTTCAAGAAGCATATGCTGAGCTCGCCAAAGTTTAAGGAAATCCAAATGAACTATGCTCCAGAAGAAGTTAATACGGAGCCACGCAGACTTGAACTCCAGAAGCAGCTTATGGATTCAAGCAAAACTACCACAGAGGACCCCTACCCCATTTTTTAATCCCACGGAGCTCCACAAGAACCTTACGTTGAATATTTTGTTTTTATTCTTCTTTACATGCCTTGAACACCTGTTCAAACATACACTCCTGAATCAACTAATATCACACCTATTGAGGCTTTGTCACGAAAATAAGCCTATGGTACAGGCAAGGTCCAATTCCCAACTCAAACCAACAGTTATAGTCCTAAGTACAACCCTACAAACGAGCCGATTCCAAAAAAGACGGCAACATCACTACCAAAAGAACAACCGTCGCTCCAAGGGAAGGAAGTCAGAACCATACAAGCTCCAACATCTCGGCAAAAGTGAAAATGCTAATAAAACATCAATTCAATATATTGCAACTGAACCAATGAGGATTCAGTATTTGATTTGGGGAAGACAACAGTTCAATAGAAAGGACAAAGATAATAAGAATAATATGTTTTTTATTATAGAATACTGTAATTAATATACTATATGGGAAAGCCACTGGGTCACAAGGGGGTGGTATGTTGGCATGTCCCATGTAAGGTCAGAGCTGAGGAATAACTTGTGCAGGATTAGCAGGTCAAATTGATAACACTCCTAATTAGGAGAAAGTGCCCACAGTTTGACATTACCATCAGATTGGTTCATGTTGTTAGACATGTCAAGGGGTGACTCATCAAGAGCCCCCTGGGTATCTTAAGTTATGTTGGCAGGCAAGTCTGGAAACTTGGTTGTAACACCCCCCCTTGCCCCCTGCTTGGTGTCAGACACCAGTATCAGAGCCTGCAAAAGATCAGGGAAGGTCCACACAAATAACCTTTGTGTGGGGATGGTATGGCAGGGGTGCAAGCAATTATGGTGAAGCTTCTTGGTGTTTCCTTGGGCATCTTCAAGTGGGTAGATGTGATTGTCATGGACTGTGGCTATCTTGAAGGGCCCCAAGTGGTTGGGTTTTAACTTAGCTGAATTAGAGTTGAGGGTGTAGATGGGGTCACCTACAGCGTATCTGGCCTCCAGATGCTTCATACCCCCCTCAATTTGCTTGTTCAATATCTTTGGCCTTGGTGCGCCACTGGCTTAGAAAAAGGGTAGTCAACAAAAAGGGGTTTCCTGGGAACTGTGGATTGTAATTTTCCTTGCTCTACTCCCGCCAAGCCATCAGGCATCCCAAAGGCCAGGGTGCTGGGGCTGAACCTGGTGTCAGTGTTGACCCATGCTTTCTTTATAATTAGAGTGGTGGGAAAATGTTCAGTCAACACTCTATTAGGGTGTTCCTGTGAGAGCTTGGCAATCAATTGGACCAGTGAACTATTCAATTGCTCTACATGTTCATTGGCTTGCAGATGGTATGGAGTTGTGACTATTCATTGAAGGGCATTCTTGGCGCAGTACGCCTTCATGACATGCCCAACAAGCTTGGGGCCACCATACATAATGAGGTGTTTGGGTCTCCCAAAGCGGGCCACAATTTCCTTGCCAATAAAGTGGGTGATGGTGATGGCAGTGTGATTAGTGGTTGCCCATGCTACTGGCCAACATGTGAAGTAGTCAATGGCTGTGATGATGTACTTTTTCCCAAGTCTGTCTTTGGGGAGAGGTCCAAAAATGTTGAGGGCCAACTGCTCAAAGGGTTTCATGGCCTTAATGGGCAGGACAGACTTGGGGATGAGGGTTTAGAAATGTTTGTTTTCACACAGCATACATGTTTTGAGGAGATTTAAGATGTCTTGGCTCATACACAGCCACCAAACCTTATACTCCATAATTTCAAAGAGGGTGAATCCTCTGATGTGATCCAAGGTGTGATGGTAGTGTAGTATGGTGTTGTCTTGTTATGTGATAGGAATATGGCGTCTTTTCCCCTGTCTTTGCCCGGCAGCAGACATTGCCAGCATCAGTAGTGAACTGACTTTCGTTGTCCTTTAGCTTGAAGATGATTACCAAATAAAGGCCTTTGTATTTTTTTGTCTCAGGACAGAGGTAAAACATTAGCCAATCTGGGTCCAAGCCATTGTCTCCGGTGATGGACGCTACGTAGAGCCTTGAGAGGGTGTCTGCTGTGACGAGCTTCTTCCCAGGCTTGTATTTGATGCATAAGTGATAGGGGATAGGCGCCTAACACAGCCTGCTTGGTGGCGTGTCAGGTGTAAATGCGTGTTGAAGTACTGGAGCAAATTGTGGTCTGTCAGGACGCGGGGCAGAAAGGTGGCCCCTTCCAGGTAACAGCGCCATTTCTTGACACAGTGCACAACTGTTGCTAACTCTTTGTCATGGATTGGGTAACATTGTTCCAAGTCAGTGAGCTTCCTGTATTTGTATGCCCCAGGGATAAAGATGCCCTTGTCAGTTTCTACCTGCAACACGCCCCCTATGGCCCTGTCAGAGGCATCAGTCTTGAGTTTGTATTGGCAGTTCCAATTGGGGAGTTGCAATACAGGTGCAGTTGTAAGTCTTTGCTTCAACTTCTCAAAGACTTGACCTCTGGAAGGTGTTGCAACTGAGTTTCCAGACTTGCCTGCTAAGTATCTTACAATACACAGGGGGCGCTCAATGAGCCGCCCCTTGACATATCTAACGTTATGGGTTAATCTGATGGCAATATCAAATGGCAGGTACTTCATCCTAATTAGGAGCGCTGCCAATTTGACTTGCTGATTCCTGCAAAAGTTATTCCTTGGCTCCAAACCTTACATAGAACTTCCCACTATGCCACCCCCTTGTGGCCTTGTGGCTTTTTCTATATAGTATATTAATCACAATATTCTACAATAAACAATACCTTATTCTTATTATTATGTCCTTTCTATTGGACTTTTGTCTTCCCCAATTTCAAATACTGAATCCTCATTGGTTCAGTTGAAACAGTGGTAGCAGCAGTAGGTTTTCAACCTACCTAAAACAAAATCGCCCCAAGAGAGGACAGATTACGGGCTGTATGGCTACTCCACAACAAGAGACCTTCCTGCCAATCCCTGAGGGGGACATCCCTGACAGGTACATCATCTATCAAGACCAGCTGGTCCTTACAAGCGTGTACAATTGACTTCACCTTGGGCAGCATGATGCCAGCGCATGCTCAACCTTCAGCTAGAATCCTTTGCTGGTGGCATTGAAGGGGCCAACATAGTCAGTTGGCTCCAATCTACTGAAACCCGCCTTTGCCTGTCAGGTTCTGGAGCCCATGTGGGTTGCCACTGTGTCTGGCCGCCTCACGGGGCCCACCACTGTGTGGTTCACCAATTGGGCCAGCCAGAAACTTGACGTTACCTGGGCGGCATTCCAAGACGCCGCCAAGTCCTGTTACAGTGAAAACTTCTCCCCATTGTTGTGGGAACTCCTCTCCTAGAAATCAAGCAAACTGGTTCTGTCCCTGAGTACCTTGCTGCCTGGCAACAAGCTCTTGCTGACGCCCCCAAAGCTGTGACCAACGGAAATGCAAGGTTACTCACTCTCATTGTCAATGAGTAAAAACCCCATATCTGCAAGTGGGTCCCTGTAGGTTGCTGTACCTCTATTGATGACTGCTACAAAGCCATTGTGGAGGCTAACAACCAGGCCTCAATGGGCTTCTGCTGTACCAGTGACGCTACATCCCAACCACATACAACATCTGTCAATGGCCACAATCAAAAGGGGCTGCTGCCAACCACGTCAGCAGGATAATGGGACCAAACACCCCTGCAAGAGGAACCTCAGCTAGCGCAGATTAAGGATCAGGGAAAAGCCTGGGGGTTGTAGCAACAAGAGACCTTACAACCCCACCTGACCCATCCTCTCAATCCCTGCTCACAAAAAATCCCTGTGACTACAACGTTTACAAAGTTGAAACCCTGGACGTCTTTCAAGTCCACAGTGATGACCCCTTATTACAAGCAAGCCATTCCTCAAATAAAGTAACACACTTGTCCTACCCCTTCTGTTTCTGCGGGAACACCCATAAATTACTGGTAGATACCAGGGCTGACCACACTATGGTGGACCAGGCGTTTGCCGACTCTCAGCAATTGGACCAAGTGCCCAGCAGGTTCAAAGCCATACAGGTAGCTGACTCCTGAAGAGTGGTCATCACCCATGAGACGGTACCCTTCTCTGTAAGAATGAGGAACGTCCAGGTTAAACTCTCTGGGCCAATCATGGCAGGACTCAGCCACAACGTAATTGCTGACCTCAACTGGCTTTAGCACAATTGTCCCTACATTGACTGGGATACCTCTGTCATCACCCTCAACAGAAATAGGGTGGGGTTCCAGATTTACCCTGTGGAAATGAGCAAGTTACTCCATGATACTGTGTTTTTCAGAATAACAGAGACAGGCTTGTACCATTTCAAGGGGGGAAACTAGACTTTAACCAATGCTCAGTCAAAGTTATCCACGCTGAACCATCTGTGGTCCCTCCCTTGACCTCCTCACTACCACCAGCGCTTGCTGCACTCCTTGAGGAGTACAAGGATGTATTCAGTGAGACACTTGAACAACTACCTCCTCCCCGGGAGATCCAGCACACTGTAAAACTTCAAGGATTGTTACCTAAAGCATGACCATTATACCGTCTCACACCAAAGGAAGATGAATCCCTCTGCCAGCACCTTGTGGACGCGCTCAATAAGGGCTTCATTTGCCCCTTGCTCTCTCCATATGGGGCGGCAGTCTTCTTTGTAGCCAAGAAGGACGGGTCCCTTTGCCTGGTCACAGACTACTGCGCTTTAAATGAGGTGGTGGTTAAGAACAAGTATCCCCTGCTGCTAATTGACAACTTGTTTGATACACTTGAGGGCACAAAGGTATTTAGCAAGATCAATCTCACTGTGGGGTACAATCAGGTCCGCATTGCACCTGGGGATGAGGCAAAAACTGCCTTCTGCACACGCTACAGGTTGTTTGAGTGTCATGCCATAAACTTTGGAATGACCAACGCTCCCTCCATCTTCACCATGTTGATGAATAAAGCATTTGAGGGACTGATTGGGAAATGTGTGGTTGTGTACCTTGATAACATTATTGTCTTCAGTCAAGATCAAACCACACACCTCCAACATCTCTGTGCTGTCCTTGACACCCTTCGGAAAAACCAGCTAAAAGCTAAACCCTCCAAATGCAAGTTCCTCAAGTTGGAGCTATTATTCCTTGGGCACACCATATCTGCCCAAGGGATAAAGCCCGACCCTGCCAAGATCAAGGCAATCATCAGTATGCCGCCCTCACCAATGTGGGCCAAGTGCAAACATTCCTAGGCATAGTTGCCTATGTGCGCAAGTTCATCCTCAATTGCGGGGAATTGATTGCACCTCTCACTGAGCTCCTCAATACCAAGCAGCGCTTTCATTGGACCCCCACCAGAGATCAAGCCTTTGAGACGTTGAAGCAAAGGCTCACCACAGCACCAGTCCTGCAGTTCCCCAATCAAAACCGACAGTACAAAATTGAGACTGATGCCTCTGAAAGGGCCATAGGGAGCGTGCTAAGGGTAGAAACTGACAATGGCGTCTTCCTCCCCATGGCATATGAGTCCAGAAAACTTACTGACTCAGAGCAACACTACCCCATCCATGATAAAGAATTGGCAGCCATTGTACACTGCGTTGAGAAGTGGAGCTGTTACCTGGAAGGTGCTACCTTCTCACCCCGCGTTCTGATGGACCACAAGTCACTTCAGTACTTCAACACACAGTCCCACCTGACACGCCACCAAGCAGGCTGTGTTAGGCGCCTATTCCCTTACCAGTTACACATTGATTACAAGCCTAGGAAGGAACTTGTCACAGCTGACGCCCTTTTGCAACTCTACGTAGTGTCCATCACTGGGGACAATGGTTTGGATCCAGATTGGCCCATGCTCTACCTCTGCCCTGAGGCAACCCGCTACAAGGGCCTTAACTTGGTAATCATCTCCAAGTTGAAGGACAACAAAAGCCAGTTCACCACCAATGCTTGTAACGTCTGCCGTTGGGCAGAGACAGGCAAAAAGACGCCTTATATTCCCACCACACAACAAGGGGACACAATATTGCACTACCACCAAACCCTGGGTCACATCAGAGGGCGTAACCTCTTCAAGATCATGAAACAGAAGGTTTGGTGGCCGCGCATGCGTCAAGACATCTTGGACCTCCTTGAAACGTGTGTGTTGTGTGAAAAGAACTTGTCCAAACCTGCACCCCCAAGTCTGTCCTGCCCATCAAGGCCATGGAACCCTTCAAGCATTGGGCCCTTGACATTGTGGGGCCGCTCCCCAAAGACAGACTGGGGAAGAAGTATATTATCACTGCCATTGACTACTTCACTCACTGGCCAGTGGCCTGGGCAACAACTAACCACACCACCATCACCCGCTTCATTGGCAAGGAAATTGTGGCCCGCTTTGGGCGACCCAAACACCTCATCACATATGGTGGTCCTGAACTAGTTGGGCATGTCATGAAGGCGTACTGCGTTAAGAACGCACTCCAACATATTGTTACAACCCCCTACCATCCTCAAGCCAATGGACATGTGGAACGGTTAACTGGCTCACTGGTTCAATTGATTGCCAAGCTCTCATAAGAGCACCCCAACACTGCATGGACTGAACACCTGCCCACTGCTCTACTTATCCTTTGAGCAAGAATCAACAGGGGCACAGGGTTCAGCCCCAGTACCCTGGCCTTTGGAACACCTGACAGTCTGATGGGGGTTGAACAGGGAAATCTATGGTTTAAGGTCCCTGACAAGCCTCCCCTAGTAACAACCCCATCCCTGGATCAATGGCGTGCCAAAGCCTGGGAAATTGAACACAAGCAGATTGCAGGAGGGACAAAGCACCTCAAAGCTAGATACACCGTA
This sequence comes from Entomophthora muscae, assembly GCA_014839935.2. NCBI lineage: Eukaryota > Fungi > Entomophthoromycota > Entomophthoromycetes > Entomophthorales > Entomophthoraceae > Entomophthora > Entomophthora muscae. The sequence goes on along the minus strand of QTSX02000202.1, from coordinate 138,776 downwards.
GGTGACCCCATCTACACCCTCAATCCCAATTCTGCCAAGTTGGAACCCAATCACCTAGGGCCCTTCAAGATAGCTGCAGTCTATGACAATACATCTACCAACTTGAAGATGCCCAAGGAAACACCAAGAAGCTTCACCACAATTTCTTATGCCCCTGCCGCACCATCCCCACACAAAGGTTGTTTGTGCGGACCTTCTCAGACCTTCCGCAGATTCCAGTCCTGGTGTCTGACAACAAGCAGGGGGAAAGAGGGGTGTTGCAACCAAGTTTCCTGACTTGCCTGCTAACGTATCTTATGATACACAGGGGGCGCTCAATGAGCCGCCCCTTGACGTATCTAACGTTATGGGTTAATCTGATGGCAATATCAAATGGCAGGTACTTCATCCTAATTAGGAGCGCTGCCAATTTGACTTGCTGATTCCCGCACAAGTTATTCCTTGGCTCCAAACCTTACATGGAACTTCCCACTATGCCACCCCCTTGTGGCCTTGTGGCTTTTCCCATTTAGTATATTAATCACAATATTCTACAATAAATGATACCTTATTCTTATTATTCTGTCCTTTCTTTTAGACTGTTGTCTTCCCCAATTCCAAATACTGAATCCTCATTGGTTTAGTTGCAACACAGGAGTCCTATGAAAGCGCTTTTTAGTGTTCAGGAGCTCAGTGAGAGGTGCAATAAGTTCTCTGCAATTGGGGATAAACTTGCGCATGTAGGCAACCATGCCTAAGAATGTACGCACCTGGCCCACATTGGTGGGAGGTAGCATGCTAGTGATTGTCTTGATTTTGGTAGGGTCGGGCTTTATCCCTTGGGAAGAGATGGTGTGCCCAAGGAACAAGAGCTCTGACTTGAGGAATTTGCATTTGGAGGGCTTAGCCTTCAACTGGTTTTTCCAAAGGGTGTCAAGGACAGAACAGAGGTGTTAGAGGTCTGTGGTTTGATCTTGACTGAAGACAATAATGTTGTCAAGGTACACAACAACACACTTACCAATCAATTCCTCAAAGGCTTTGTTCATCAACATTGCAAAGGTGGAAGGAGCATTGGTCATTCCAAAGTTCACAATCCAGCACTCAAACTTCCTGTAGCATGTGCAGAAGGCAGTTTTTGCCTAATCTCCTGGTGCAATGCGGACCTGGTTGTACCCTGTGGTGAGATTAATATTGCTAAAGACCTTCATACCCACAATTGTGTCAAACAGGTTGTCAATCAACAGCAGGGGGTATTTATTCTTAACAGTCACCTCATTTAAGGTGCGGTAGTCTGTGACCAAGCAAAATTACCTGTTCTTCTTGGCTATAAAGAAGACAGCAGCCCCGTATGGTGAGAGCAAGGGGCAGATGAAGCCCTTATTGAGTGTGTCTACAAGGTGCTGAAAGAGGGTCTCATCTTCTTTTGGTGTTAATTAATAAAGGGGACGTGCTTTGGGAAGCAACCCTTGCAGTTGTACAGCATACTGGATCTCTCAGGGAGGGGGTAGTTGATCCAGTGTTTCACTGAAAACATCTTTTTTACTCCTCAAGGAGCGCAACAAGTGCTGGTGGAGACAGAGTGATCAAGGGAAGGGCCACAGGTGGTTCTGTGCAGATAAATTTGACAGAGCATTGATTGAAGCCTAGTTCCCCTCCTTGAAATCATATGTGCTTGTTTCTGTTATTCTGACAAACACAGTATTGTGAAACAACTTTCTCATTTTGACGGGATATATCTGAAAACCCACCCCATTTCTATTGAGGGTAATTACAGATATATCCCAGTCATTGTAGGGACAGTTGTGACAAAGCCAGTCAAGGCCAGCAATGAAATCATGGCTGAGCCCTGCCATGATTGGCCCAGAGACTTAACCTGGACATTCCCCATTATCACAGAGAAGGGTACCGTCCCATGGGTAATTGTTACTCTACGGGAGTCAGCCACTTGTACTGCCTTGAACCTGCTTGGTACTTGGTCTAGTTGTTGAGTGTCAGCAAATGCCTGGCCAACCATAGTGTGATTGGCCCCAGTATCTACCAGTAGTTTGTGAGTGTTCCCACAAAAAACAGAGGGGTAGGCCAAGCAAGTTACTTTATTTGAAGAGTGGCTTGCTTGGAGTATGGGGTCATCACTATGAACTTGGAAGACGCCAAGGGCTTTAACTTCATGCTCATTGTAGTTGCAGGGGTTCAGCAAGGAGGAATTGAGAGTGAGGGCCAGGTGGGGTTGTAGAACCTCTCGTAACTACAACCCCCAGACTTTTCCCTGATATTCAATCTGGGCTAGTTGGAGCTCCTCTTTGTGGGGGCGCTTAACCCCATTTTCCTGTTGGTGTGGCTGGCCGCAACCTACTTGATTGTGGGCACTGCCAGGTGCAGAACAAGGTTAAAGTAGTTCATCATTAGATCTGAAAAGGCCCATTGAAGCCTGGTTATTGGCCTCCACAATGGCCTTGTAACAGTCATTGATGGAGGTGCAGTGACCTACAGGAACCAACTTGCAGATATGGGGTTTTTCCCATTAACTATCAAGCCAAGGAGAATGGTGTTCCCATCAGTCACAGCTTCTGGGGTGGCGGCAAGAGCTTGCTTCCAGGCAGCAAGATATTCAGGGACAGACCCAGTCTATTTAATGGCCAGGAGGGGAGTTCCCACCACAATGGATGAAAATGTCTCACTGTAGCAGGACTTTGCGGTATCCCAGAATGACACCCAGGTGATTTCTATTTCTTGACTGGCCCAGGTGGTGAACCAAACTGCAGCAGGTCCCGTAAGATGGCCTGAAGCAGTGGCAACCCACATGGGCTCAGGTACTTGACATATATGGAGGCAGTTTTTGGTGGAGTAGAGCCAACTGACAATATCAGCTCCTTCAACACCTCCTGTAAAGGATTCAAGCTGGAGATTGAGCATGTGCCAAGAGAGGTCCAATTAGAGTGTGGTGTCACAGTCCATACCAGAGTCCAACTGGACTCCCACAGGGGAGGCAGGCCGGGCCTGGAAGGCCATGTACACAATAGGCGCCATACAGACCAGGTAGTTGAGAGCAGTGGCTAGGGAGTGCCAACTCCCAGTATAGGGCACAACTTGTTTGGCCAGCCCTAATACTGTGATATAGACAAACCCAAACTTACTGAAGTCCTGGGCAGGAGGCGTGTTAGGAAGGGGAAGAGGAGTAGGAATCTCCTTCATAGTAGGTGGAAGATCCAGATGGTGGGGATGGAAGTACTCCAAGTTAAGAGCGCGGGGTGGTTTGACTGGAGCAACAGGAGTGTAACCAGGAGGATTAGGATATGCAAATTTGTATTGTGTTGTGGATTCCTGAAAAGATGCATAGAGAATAATTAAATTTGAGCAAAAATAGACTATTCCTGCAATAAGATAATGATTTCTGGGCATAAACTTGCTTTATTAAGATTTCAACAGTGAGGAGGGCTTCTCCCCCTCACTACTTATACTTACTGGGGATTCTGTGGCCTTTTATGCCACCAGAGAACTGATGGCATCAATTTGAGTGAAAATTACAATTTTTACCAGAATTTGCATACTTGGGCAAGGGGGTGAGAGCTCATTAGTTGCTATAACATGAACCTTCCTTGAACTGCAGAATGCCAAGTTGCCACAGTTATTTATAGATCCCACAAGAAATCAAGCGCCTGATTGCGCAATTGAGCAATTGTGCTCCTGATGTACCATTTCCTGATAGGTGAATGGCCCAAATTCAATAATAGGTTTGAAGCCAGGGATTTGAGGCTTGTGTGCCTCTCAAATCCTGGGTCATTTGCTAGTCAAAAGGGGGTTTTCTTGCCCTGGAAGATACTTTGTGTGGGTTCCCACGCTGTGGGGTTTTTCACCTCTAGGAAAGCTAGCTGGTTGTCCAGGGCAATCTGGGCCCTGACATTATCCCCTACCATAGTTGGGCTTGCAGAGCACAACTCTTTACTCCAAGACTTATATTCCTTCAGAAGGGTGGCGGCATTCTCCAGGTTGGATTCTGGTTCCCAAGTATTCTCTTTATGGGGGTATCCTTTCCATTTGACCAGGAAGTGAAGTTTTTGGTATCAGAGTTTGTGTCCCAGGATAGCTTTGACCTTGTGTTTCATGAAGCCTTCTATTTTGATGTGTGGAGGAGCTGTTCTCACTATCTGGTGCATGAGAGAAGGTCCTTTCTTTTTTGATAACAGGGAGCTGTGAAATACGTTATAAATCTTTCATCTGGGGGCAGTTCTAGTTGGTAGGCTACATTATCAATGTTTTTAAGATCTTTATGGACCTGCTCTTCAGGGGCTCAAGCTATTGCAAGGGGCAGTGGTATTGATGTTCTTTGCTCTGAGGTACACAAGGTCTCTTACTTTGATTGGGGGGCCAGGACTTTGTTTCTTGTTGACAAACTCCTTGTGTACTTGTACTGCTCTTCTCAGGTTCTTGGCACATTATTCTTGGCATGTGTGGATGTTGCTGACCCAGACTCATCCTTCAGGGCTGTTGGCTTCCTCTGTGGGAGGGGCATCCCATGTGGGGTTGAATCTGTAGTTGGCTTTGAAGGGGGATATAACAGTGGAGCTGCGGTCTTGGTTGTTGTATGCAAACTGATTAATTACTAGGTGGGTTACCCAATTGTTCTGTTCTAAGTTAACACAGCATTGTAAGTACTGTTTGAGGACCTGGTTTACTCTCTTTGTCTGCCTGTTGCTCTGAGGGTGATATACAGTGACAACAATCTTTTTATTCCCAACTTCTTTAGGATTTGGGCCCAAAACTTAGAGGTGAATTGTGGGCCTCTGTCTGAGACCACTTCTTGTGGCAGTCTGTGGTTCATGAATACTTGGTTCCGGAATAGAGTGGCAGTTTCCTTTGCTGTTACTTTGGTTGTTGTTGGAATGAAGTGAGCCATATTGGTGAAAAAATTGACAATTACAAAAATGGCGTTGAATCCTTTTGAATTTGGTAGCTCCCCAATGTAGTCCAGGGAAACTGACCTCCAAGGGCCTTCTGCAATCTGAAGAGGTTGTAGTAATCCTTCTGGCTTTTCTTGCTTAGGCTTGGTATGTACACATGTCTTGCAACCACTGAGATATCCTTTAATTTCTGGCTTCATCTTGGGCCACATGTAGGTTCTCTGGACTTCCTTGAGTGTCTTTGTATGCCCAGGGTGTTCTGACATAGATAGTCATTGTATTCCTTCAGTATCTCTAAGAACAGTGGGCCCTCTGGTACATAGGTGCGTCTGTGTAGCTGCAGGGTGTTTCCATGTAGGGAGTAACCTGTTTAGTAGTATTGACTGTTGATATCTTTCTTTAAGTCTTCCATGATGAAGATGCAGTTCTGGTTTACGGTCTGAGCTAGTTGGATTTCTTCTCTTCTACTGGCTAGTCCTAGGAATAGGAGCATTGGCTCAATCATGTTTGAGGACAGCAAGGATTTAGTGTTGAATTCTTCAATCTCTTTGGCACTAGGAAAAAGGTCGGCTCTTTGGCTTAGGGCATTTGGTACAATGTTGATCTTGTCAGGCTTGTAGCTGATTGATAAGTTGTAATCTGCTAGGAATAGGGCCCATCTAGCTTGTTGCTGATTCAATTGTTGCAGTTTGAAGAAGTATGTCAGGTTCTTGTGATTGGTCATGATTCTCACTGGGTGGTTGGCATCACACAAGTATCTTCTCCAATGTTTCAAGGACTGGATAATAGCAAGCATCTCTTTATTGTAGATGGGGTAGTTCAACTCAGGTGGAGTGAACTTCCTTGGGTAGTAAGCTACAGGATGCAGCTTACTATTATGCCCCTCCTGAAGCAACACCCCTCCCAATGCAAAGTCAGAGGCGTCTGTTTCCACAATAAAGGGCTTATTGTAAACCGGCATTGCCAAGACGGGGGCAGAAACAAAGGTGTTCTTTAGAGACTCAAAGGCTGACTTGGCAGTATCATCCCATACAAAAGGGTGTTTCAAAGAGGTGAGGTAGGTCAAGGGCAAGCAGATTGAAGAAAATTTTTGGAAAAATTCCCGGCAGAAGTTTGCCAGGCCCAGGAAACTTCTGATCTCCTTGCGGTTCTTAGGTTCAGGCCATGATGTCACGGCCTCTATTTTATCAGGTGTCATTGCAAAACCTCCTTTCAGTACATTGTACCCCAGGAACTCTACTTCTTCTTGGAAAGACTCACATTTCTGGGGCTTAACAAAGAGTCTGTGTTCCTTGAAGCATTGTAGAACAGCTTGAAGGTGTTCAACATGTTCCTCAGGTGTGCAACTGTAAATGAGGATGTCATCTAAGTAGGCTACGCAAAACTGGTCCTTGAGTCTTCCCAAGACCACATCCACCATAGTTTGGAAGGTACTGGGCGCGTTGCACAGCCCAAACATTATAAATGAGTATTCAAAAAGACCTTGCCTAGTCTTGAAGGCAGTTTTCCATTTTTTGACAGGCCTGATCCAGATCTGGTTAAAGGCGTCCCTCAAATCAACCTTTAAGAAAACATTGGCTCCTGAAAGCTGGTCTGAGAGGTCTTTGGTATTGGGTACGGGGTATATGTTCTTCACCATGATGCTGTTTAGGTCCTGTTAATTGACACAAGGACATAAGTTGCCACTCTTCTTTTTAACAGACAGTAAAGGGGACAAACAAGGATATTTGGAGACGTGTATATATCCCTTCTTTAACATCTTGTCCAAGTACTCTCTTAAGGCGGATTGCTCCTTCATGTTACAACTATAGAAAAGTCCATGATTAGGTTGGGTTCCGGGGAGGAGTTCAATGGCGTGATTAAACTCACTGTGTTTAGGCAAGGTGGTGGCTTCTTCTTCTTCTGAGAAGACAGACTCCCAAGGCTTTAAAAATTTTGGGATCTCAGCTTTGCAGGATTCCATGGTGATGTTGTTTAGCTCAGGGGTCTGCTAGGGGTTCAAGCAGGGAACCTCTAAGGTTTGGCTCTCATGGGTGACAATCACCTGATAGTTCTTATAGTCCAGGTTCAATTGGTGGCCTACCCACCATTCATTTCCTATCACTACAGGTTTTGGAAGCTTCTCCATGACATGAAATCTGGTGGGCAGGAGTCTCTCATTTAACTTCAGGGAGACAAACTTTTTGCATATGTGGGACAGGTCTTTTGTCTTTTTACCAAAGGTTACCAGTCAGAAGTTTCCCTGGATTGGTACACCCAGTTTCTCATCTAGACTATGTTCCATGTAGTTGAGGGTTGCCCCACTATCTAAGAGGGCTACAGTGTTAACTTCATGGTCATGATAACATAAAGTAGTGTCAATGATAGGATAAGACTGGGAAGTGTTGTTTATTGCTGAGATGGTGGCTCTTTGGGTTCTGTTGGAGCAGCTAGTGCAATCCTTGGATAAAGGGCCACTCTGGTGGCAATAGAAGCATATCCCACTTCTGACGTGGTGTTGGTACACTTTGGGGGTCATGTTCAAACAGGGCCTACTTTCACCAGGGGTTTTTTTGTTCCAGGGTTGGCTAGTGTGGTATCCTTGTGGTTGGCTGAAGTCCATGGCTCTGGCAATAGCCAGGAGCTTGTCTTTGGGAAGGTTGCATTGGTTGTGTCTTGTTAGGCTGGCATGGTGCGGGTCAAACTGTTTCTGAAATGCAGACCTGATATGTCATCAGGAACCTTGGCTGTCTCTGCTAGGCGTAGGAATCATTGTATGTAGGTCTCCAGGTTGTCTCTTCCTTGGGTCAGGCGGATGAGACTCATGTAGGCTTGGATCTTGGCCCCAGCAGGGGTAGTTGCAGAGTTCATTCTCTCCAGGAATTGGTTGTAGGAGAATATGAGGTATAGGTTTTCCTCAAAGCTGGTCAAGAAGATTTCTCGGGCATCATCCTTCAGTTGGGCAGCAACCATCATAATCTTCTGAGTGTCATCTCTGAAGCTCTTGGGGTGGGCACAGAACAAGGAGTTTATCATGATCATTCCTTTTCTGAAGCCAGCCAAGTCCATTTTTGGCAGGTCAGGAAAGGTTGTGGGGGCAACAGTATTTTGATTTGAGGTGGAGATGGTCACAGTCTGGACCTGGGATGGTTTAGTAACAATTTCTTCTTGGTATTTGTTCTTTTCTTGTTTCTTTGTCAAATACCGTCTTAGGTAGTAAGATAAGGTCAAAAATAAAAGCATACAAGATGCCCCTGTAATCAAAGAAGAATAGGGGCCCAGGGTTACTAATTTATATAGGGTTGGCATACTGTCACAGCCCATACCAGAGTCCAGCTGGGCTCCCACAGGGGAGGCAGGCCGGGCCTGGAAGGCCATGTACACAATAGGCACAATACAGACCAGGTAGTTGAGAGCAGTGGCTAGGGGGCGCCAACTCCCAGTATGGGGAACAACTTGTTTGGCCAGCCCCAATACTGTGATATAGACAAACCCCAACTCACTGAAGTCCTGGGCAGGATGCGCGTTGGGAAGGGGAGGAGCAGTAGGGATCTCCTTCATAGTAGGCAGCAGATCCAGATGGTGGGGGTGGAAGTACTCCAAGTCAAAAGTGCAGGGTGGTTTGACTAGAGCAGCAGGAGTTTAACCAGGAGGATAAGGATATGCAAGTTTATATTGTGTAGTAGATTCCTGAATAGATGCAAAGAGAACAATTAAATTTGAGCAAAAATAGACAATTCCTGCAATAAGATAATGATTTCTGGGCATAAACTTGCTTTATTAAGATTTCAAAAGTGAGGAGGGCTTCTCCCTCTCACTACTTATACTTACTGAGGATTTTGTGGCCTTTTGTACCACCAGATAACTGATGGCATCAATTTGGGTTAAATTTACAATTTTTACCAGAATTTGCGTGCTTGGGCAAGGGGGTGAGAGCTCATTGGTTGCTATAACATGATCCTTTCTTAAACTGCAGCATGCCAAGGTGTCACAGTTATTTATAGATCCTGCAAGTGATTGAGCGCCCAATTGCGCAATCAAACAATTGCGCTCCTAATGTACCATTTCCTGATAGGTGAATGGCCCAAATTCAATAATAGGTTTGAAGCCAGGGATTTGAGGCTTGTGTGCCTCTCAAATCCCGGACCATTTGCTAGTCAAGAGGGGGGTTTTCTCGCCCTGGAAGATACTTTGTGTGGGTTCCCACGCTGTGGGGGTTTTCACCTCTAGGCAGGCAAGCTGACTGTCCAGGGCAATCTGGGCCCTGACATGGGGTAACACTTGCATTGCGCTGCCTTAGGTGGAGTCAATCATACACGCTTGTAAGTGCCAGCTGATCTTGATAGATGACGTACCTATCAGGATGTTCCCCTCACAGATTGGCAGGAAGGTTTCTTTATGTGGAGTAGTCATATGGCCTGTACTCTGTCCTTTCTTGGGGGAATTTTTCTTTTAGGTAGGTTGTGAACCTACTGCTGCTACCACTGTTGCAACTGAATCTATGAGGATTCAGTATTTGAGTTGGGGAAGACAACAGTCCAATAGAAAGGACAAGAATGAATAGAATAAGGTATTGTTTATTGTAGAATATTGTGATTAATATACTATATGGGGAAAGCCACCGGACCACAGGGAGATGGCATGGTGGCATGTTTCATGTAAGGTTCAGAGCCAAGGAATAACTTGTGCAAGATCAGCAAGTTGAATTGATAATGCTCCTAATTAGGATAAAGTGCCCACAGTTTAACATTGCCATCAGATTGGTTCATGTTGTTAGACACGTCAAGGGGCGACTCATCAAGCGCCCCCTGGGTATTGTAAGATACATTGGCAGGCAAGTCTGAAACTCAGTTGCAACAAAAGGGCTCATCTAGCTAGTTGTCCTTATGGCTCTTTGAGCTGCTGCAGCCACTTGAGCAAGGTGTGGTCAGTGACCACAGTGAAATGGGTGCCATACACGTTACAATGGAATTGTTTGACTGCATGCAATAGGCAAGGCATTCTTTCTCTGTGACACTATAGTTCTTCTCATGTTTGTTGAGGACACAAGAGGTATAAGCTACAGGGTGATCCACACCCTCATCATCTAGTTGAGCAAAGATGGCTCCAATAGTTAGGTTGCTAGCATCAGTGTAGAGATGAATTCTTTTTTGTAGTCAGGATACACCAAGATGGGAGCCTCTTTGAGTTTTTGTTTAAGAATCTCAAAGGCCTGTTACTGACTAGTGGTTCATTCAAAAGGACATTACATAACAGTTGGACCAAAGGCTTGCTAGTGTCAGTAAAATTAGGGATAAACTGTATGTAGTTAACCATCATGCCCAGAAAGACTTGTACTTCATGTAGGTTGGTAGGTGGGAGCATTTTTTTGATAGCCTCAACTTTCTTGGTCATAGGAAAAATCCCTGTTTGGGTTACTTCATGACCCAAAAATTCAAGGCGTTCCTGGAAGAAAACACACTTAGATGGTTTTATTCTAGGCCAGCCTCTCAAATCTTAAGGAAAACTTCCTTTAGGTGGGCCAGGTGATCAGTAAAGGTTTTGCTGAAGCCAGTTTTATCATCCAAATACACCAGGACACATGAAAGCTTCAGATCACAAAGAATGGAGTCCATGGCCTGTTGAAAGGTAGCAGGGGAGTTACATAGTCCTTGTGGCATACATGTAGGTCAAACAGCCCTTCAAAAGTGATAAGTGCAGCCTTTTGCCTATCTTCAGGAGAGAGGTCAATTTGTCAGTAACCAAATGCCAAGTCCATAGCAGAGAATAATTTAGAGCCTCAAAGACAACAGAGAGCATCATCAATACATGGCAAGGGGTAGGAATCCTTTTTGGTTAATGAATTTAACCTTCAATAATCCATCACAATGTGGTGACCTCCATCCTTCTTCTTCAGTATGAGCAAAGGAGATGACAATGGACTTTGGGAAGATTTAATTAACCCAGTGCTTAATAGCTGTTTGAGATTCTTAGACACCCTATTGTCTTCTAATTGACTACATTGGTGAGGTTTGGCTCAAGAAGTGGGAGCATCACTAGTATCAATTTGATGAATAACTCCTTTATCTAGACCATAATCAGTGCTATCTTTAGCAAATATATATAAAAACTGATCTATCAGGTCAAGCAACTCTTTCTGTTGGACTGGGGACAGTTGCAGGAAGTCCTGAGCAGTAAACAGAGATAGGACCTGGGGCTTGTCTTTGGTTAAGTTGAAGTCCTGTAAAGTACCAAAGGGATGTAGCAATAGAACATCAGAAGCATTCAGCAACTTGCCATAGCCAACAACCTGACCTCTAGACACATGTATGGGGAGAGCAGTTAAGTTGGCTACCAGCAATTGGACAGAATCTTTGTGAGAGGCATCTAAGATCCCTGGGCAGAGGTAAGGTTCATTGCGGCCTAGTAAGGGAGGAGAGTACAACTCTAAGAATGTGCGTTCAGGCAACTTGGTCAATATCTGAGAGTCTAGGATGGCTTGAGAGCCAGGGGGAATGTCACAGAAGAAGTGGCCAGGAGTGGAATCCCTTCAGACACAGGGCAGGCCATAGAAGGGCACTTCATGTTGGACAAATGGATACAGTATCTTAGTGTGAAGACACCAATGGGGTACTCTAAGGCACACAACTTGATGCGCTTCCTGGGAAATTTGACAGGCTCCTCAAAGATTAAAGGGACTTCATACCCCAAGATAGAGAGAATATACAATCTTTAGGTTGATGATCCCATTGTACTCCCTAAGTAATTGGGTACCAACTAGAATATTGTAACTCTCATTCTCCAGGACCACAGCAGGCACAGTTAATAGTAGCTTGCCAAACTGCATAGGGAGAGCAGAGTGTGCTCCTATAGCACAAGTCATGGACAAACCAGCTGTATTATAAGACTGGTAGTAGTAAAGTTTGGTGGTAATTTTAATCTTTTTAACAAGCTTTAAGGAGACAACATTAACAGGAGACCCAGTGTACAAGACAGCCTTGATCTTCACCTTTTGGATGGATATCTCTACACAATTTTTAGTACAACCAAAGGGAGGGAAGACAGCCAGGATGTCTTGGGGTTCTGCTAGTTCTTTGTTCCACTCCTTGATCATGCATCTTAAACCTGGAAACTCCTTGTAGACAGTCTGAAGAGGAAGCAAGACTGAAACATTCTTGAATACAGTGTCAGCCACTTCAGCCGCTTATTCAGAAAATTCTACAAGTACAGGAGACCTCTTAGCTTGTGTGAGGTATGAACAAGAGACAACCTCCTGGGTTTCAGGTAGAGGCTTGGTAGTTGTTTTAGTTTTCCCAGATCATATCTATAAGGGGACTGCAATGGTTTCTGGAAACAGCCAGAACAGAGTACCCATATGCATCAGCATTGTCAATGTCTGAATCATCCATATCAGAGTCATCAGAGATATCATGGAACAGCAGCAGATTGGGGGGAGCCTCAGAGTCATCAGGCTCAGAGTTTGCTATGGATGGGGGAATTGGAGAATACTGAGAAGGATTGTCAACCAAGATTGTCTCCGCCTCTAGGTTGACTGCTCTTTTCCCGCCTGCTACTTGGAATTGGCACCTTCAACTCAAGGATTGGTACAGAATCAAGAGTGGTGACCTATCTGGCTGCAGTTATGGCAAACTTGTTGTCTAGGAGGTTCTGAGAGTTCATAGTGAGGATGTGTGGACCACAGGAAGAGGAGTCAGAGTTAGATGCAGCTCTATTCTTGTGTACAACAGCTCCAGAGTGGGTCAAGTGCATATCCTGGAGAAAATTCTTTATGCTCTTCATTGAGGAGAGCATGACCTTGTGAGCTTTGAAGTGGAGGTACAGAAGTTGGTTAACCTTGAGGGCCTGAGCGCAAGCCATGTAAGCCTCATGTGCTGTCAGCTGCCTGCTAGGTATCAATTGCTGTCCTTCCATATAAAACCTGTCTGGAAAACTGGCTAACGTCTCTTTGGGTTTGAAGGTGATGTGCATGAAGGCACTTTTCTTTACTTCCAGGCTAAGGTCACCACCAAACTCATCAATCAGAAGCTGTTTCATCTCTTCACAAGTCTCAATAGTGGGCAGCTCCAGTATTACCACCTCCTGGCAGGTTGGGTGCAGGCAGGTTATAATGTGCTCCTTCTTAACCTCATCATAGGCTCTGTGCATGGCTGTTTTGTAGATAGTCATGAATGTTGCAATAGTGGATATTTTAGGGTCAAAGACTTGTTTGAAGGTAGGTTTGAAGTGTGCTTTGGGAGTAGGGCCATCATTGTTGCTATTAAGCACATTTATACGCGGGGAGAATTGAGCTTCAGATTCAGAAGGGGCTGTTGTGCCCACAGCTGGAGGACACTTTCTTCATGAGTGATCAAGGTCTCAGAAGTGCAGGCACCCAAATTGTTGACCAGATCAGTCTGCTGTTTGGTAACATTTAAACGCTTTCCATGTGTGGTTACCGCAGTAGAAAGCTCAGCAAGTTGGGAGGTCAGAGAAGGTCCCATTGAGAAGCAAGGGGTAAACCTGTTGTTTACCAAGTTAATTAACTCACTTATTTCTTGAATGTCCTTGTCAAGACTGGAGTAATCTTGTTTCAGGTGGTTCACTTCATTGGCTAGAGCAATCAACTCTCTAGCACATTGGATTTGGGGGTTCCCTGGTAGTCCAGGGCAGCAGCCATCTCCACTGATAACCTCAACTGGGCTAGCAGCAGTTGCCACAGTCTTGCGTAGAGTGGTAAATTCCTGCTGTAGCTCAGCAACCTGAGTTGTCAAGGCAAGCACCTGAGGTTCTGACTGTGGCAGGTCTGCTGGGCGCCCCTGACTGCATGTGGACGCATGTAGCTCTTAAATGGCGTCCCATAGTTTCTGTTCTCTATCCATCAGATCATCAGATGTGGGAGATGGGGGAACATCTGGCTTGAGTGTAGACAACTCAATCACTTGAGTTTGAAGCTTGAAATTTCAGCAGCTGTAGTAGCCCTTTCTCAATCAAACTTTTCACTGAGCTTGTGGAGAAATCTAGCAGCAAGGTCTACTACTTTTTGTAATTGGTCAAAGGAGTAAGTACTGAACGCATTGAGCTGTTGCACAAGTCATTCAAAATCAGAGATGTAGGCATTCAGGGTGGAATCTACTTGGTGTGACTGTACAATAGTCACTATTGAGTATTTAGCCAAATAAATGCTCCAAAATATAAAGTCATCTCTTTTTTTATTATTGCATGTAGATAGGTTGGATTGGAAGTCTTAAGGTAAAGATTTCTGAAAACTGGATATCTAGGTTCAATAAAAGAACAGAAGGCAAGATTGGCGAGTCATTCTGGGAGACTGGGTGTCTCAAAAAGAGTTTAATTAATCAGGAAGATTAGTAAATAAATACACAGGAATATAATTAATGAGGATTTAATTATATTGGTTAAAGTGTCTTGACTATGTCAAGAAGTTTGGTTAAGGTCAACCATAAGTAAACCCCCAAATTTTGGGTTAAAAGCGCCCCTTCAGCAAATTCATTGGGTTAAAAGCGCCGCCGCGCCGCCTAATAGATTTGAAAAGCGTTGAGGCGCCGCTATCAATTTTTTTCAGGCGCTGAGGCACTGGGGGGCCGCCTGGGGAAGTTCCTGGGCGCCGCGGTGGCGCCTGGTTTGAGTTTCAAAGCGTTTTAAGGCAAAAAATTATTAAATGCAAAGATAACTAAATAAAGGCAAGGATGCCTAGGAGTTCAGGGTTGATCAGCTGGTTCCCAGTTAGAACATTAATAGCTGAGTTTTGGGATGTTTAATCCACAGGGTTTTGGCGCCAGGAGCTGAGGAAGCTCCATGCCAAATTGGTATATTGGGATGAATGGAGTCAGGTGACTTCTTCCCATTGTAGGTTGATTCTCATAGGTTGAGAAACAATGGTGATCTTTTAGGTAAAGATCTAGGTTTGAATGACTCAAACGTCATAGATCACGTGAGATGAATCATAGGTTGTTTCAGGAACCAGAGGGGTTTTCAGCCAAATATGCCCTGAATTTTATATAAGCAAAAACAGCTACACTTTAATAAAGATATATTGTCAATTTTGACGCTTCCCCCTCAACTACCTTTTCAATTATTATGTCTTCTTTGTTAAATTTTGAAAGGGCCAAATTTGGAGTACTTTGCGTGGAAACCGCTGCTGCCAGGAAAGAGGTTCCTACAAGTTTGTTGGAGGAAGCTTAGGCAAGCCTGGAGGTCACCAAGACTATGCCTGAGGAGTCTTTGGTGGAAGTAAAGGCTGCGTTCAAAGAGTTATACTCTGATTACTTTGCAAAAGAAGGGACTCCCGCCCAAGGAAACCAAATCTATGCATGGGATTACTGGAATCTGTTAGTAGGGTGGGACAAAATCTTACAACAAGGGAAATCAAAGGCAAATTGTGAAATTGAGGCTTTAAGGGCAAGGGAGGAAAAGAGCGTTGAGATTATGGGCTGTTGGTGGGATGATAACAAAGTGTTGTCCCATAAATTTGCCTCTTTGGAGACAAATCTCTTTGAAGCTTTGTTGAAGGAAGGTAATGGCAATAAGAGTCAAGGGCAGGATAATGGCGGGATTGTAAGATAGGGGGCTAGACTAACAAAGTTTGGCTCCCATCCAGTGCAAGACTGGGATAGCCGCTCAAAGGGGCCTCCCACAGGAGACTGGATGTGAAAGGGGAGGGAAGTATGCATCCAAAGCCATGACCATGGCTCCAGTAAGTAACCATAGAGAGCAATCCTGAGTGAAAGGGGCCTCTGTATTTGACTCAGGGATTTGGCGCAAGGAGGAAGGATTGACCAAGTCAGAAGAAGGAGTTTCAGTAGTCACAGATCCCAAAGGTGGCAACAACTCTTCAAGATGAGAAGATAACCAAGAGAACAACCCATAGGATCCCAGTTTGAAGGGAATCTGGGTGAGATGCTCAATTAAATTTGTAAAATGACTAGGAATAAACTCAGAAGATTGAGAAATCAAGGAAAGTCTGCTCCAAAAGACTGGGTTTGAGGACCAGAACAAGAGGGAAATGGGCATAAGTATCCACACAGCCATCTTGTACCAAGGTGACAACATGATTCCAGAGGGTATCCTTCTTTTGCTAAGACTACTGGGCAGACAGACCAGGTGCACAGGTAAATAATAAGAAATGATCCAAATTATTACTCGGAACAATTCCCAACAAAAAACAACAGGCGGGCAGGCAGTCGGGCAGGTGGGCCAGGGCAGGCGGTTGGCGGGGACAATTAAGTGCTTGTGTAAATAACAGGGAATGGTCCAAGTTATTGTTCTTGGAACAATTCCCAACAAAAAATGATGGGTGGACGGGCAGGCGGGCCAGAGGAAGCGGGAGGCGGGGACGACAGCGGGAGTTGGGATGAATACCTTTATTGTTAAACAAACTTTAAAATAAAAAAGATTTTCAAAGTCAGGAGTTTATTCAACAATTGGAATTGGTAAGCAAGGGACATGACAGCCCATGCTTCCATTTTATGCAAAGGGGGGGATGATAGGACAGGAGGGGTTATGAAAGGGGCTATTGGAGTGCAATCTAAAGGGGAGCCTATTAAAGAGTACTAGCAGTCTTATCTTGGTTTGAGACCCAGAAAATAGGGGCCGCAGGGCCGGATGTAAGACTCAGCCCCTTTATTGGCTAGGAGCCTTCTGAGGACTCAGGGTGCACATTTCCCCTAATGCCTTCCTCTGACGTTTCCACTGGAGAACTCCAGAACCCAATTGTTTTGGGCCGGGGGACTCCCGGGCCGGAGGAATTAGCTACCTGGGACACCTCTGGTTGCAGGTTTTGGTACCCAATTTCCCCAGGCCGCAGATTTTACCTTTCTAACTTCATATGGCCCATATTTTTTTGTTGGTTTGCTAATTTTTTCAGGACCAAGCAACACCAGGACAACAAGCAATCCAACCAAATTAATGTCTCTTCTGCAGTTGGAGGGGAATCCAATGGGGAAATGAGAACTTTGGCTGGGAAGGCCAACACAAAGCATTTGTCTACCGTGTAAGCCATGTCCTCCAGGTTTTGGAGGGGTTTTGCCTGCATGCAAGCCACCTTTTTGATGGTCTGGGAAATACATCCCAATCTAGGGCCAAAGTTGGGCCACGGAACTTTACAGGGATGGACTGGTTGGACCTGGATCTGCCACAGAGCCCAACGCGGTGGCAGAAAAAACCTATGGTGAAAGGAGTCCAGTCTATGCTTGCCAAAATATCACCATTTTCTGGAAATCCAAAGGAAGGGAATACTTTCCTAGAGGGTTTCCTTATCCGAGCCTCTGGTCTGGAAGATGATGAGAAACATCATTGGTTGGAAGTTCTTGCAGGTCCTGCCTGCTTCAAGTGGTTTGATAGACGTAAATGCAACAATTAGACCACGTTGTCGGAGGAATTTTGAGCTAGTTACATGGTTACCCTCAGACCTGGTGATGCTCTGCAGAAAGCCCAAGACATCACTCAAGCTGGCCTTGAAACAGTGTCAATGTATCTTTCACAAATGGAAGAGTTCCTAGCTTTTGTGGATGTGGAACGCAATCAGGATCTGGTGGAGGATGCTTTCCTCACTGGAATGTGCCCGGGTTGAGAACTCAGGCTTCTATGCTGCGTCGTGAGAAGTTATCATGGTCAAAACTTGTTCAAAAGGTCATTCAAATGGAATGGGATCTTGGTGGTCCTTCCCACAGTGCTCTGCAATCAAGAGTAGGAGCTCATGTGGCTGCAGGAGAAGGGTCTTCTGAGAGAACAAGACATCCTAGAAGTCCCTCAGATAAGGATTATATGCCTAGATTTAAACAGGCATCTAAGTTTTCCATGGCAAAGGGATGCTGGATCTGCGGGAAAGATGGCCATTTTGCTGGGAAATGTCCCAATTGTGCGGAATTTGACAAGGAACACCCCGACCTTATGTTTAAGGACAAGGGAAAAGAAAGGCGGGATTAGATGTCTCCCAACCTGAGCTTGGTAATTCAGAGAATAATGGGAGAATGAGACTTTGATCTGGAAAGGCCTTGAAGGAGTACGGGAAAAGCGCCAGCACACCAGTGGAGCCACCTATACAGGAAATTGATGTCTCTCATCCAACTCTGCCTGAGGAAAGTCCAGACGCCTCTCCAGATGAGTGGATATTGAATGTGCACTTGGGTATGAAGGAATACATGGAGATTACGTGGCAGCCTGTGCGGGTCCAGTTGAGCGTGGATTGGCTCAAAGAAGTGGAATGGCGTAATAAGGTGGCCCAGAGCATGCCAGCATTATTGATTGCAAAACCTTTTGTGTGGGCATTGCAAGGGGTTATCCTTCTGGATATTTTGCTTGATAGTATCCCAGCAAAGGCAGTATACAATCCAAGTTGTGCTGGGGTAGCAGTATCAAAGAACTTTGTCCGTAAACATGGTATGGACCCATCAAGATTGGTCACTTTGACTTTATCTTCTGCGGATGGGGTTACCACTATTGAACAAAATGTGTTTAATGAGGTAGGAATAAAATGGAAAAATACCATGGTCAAGACTTCTGCCGTAGTTTTACCAAGAGCAGGATTTGATGTTCTGCTTGGTATGACTTGGATTGTTGAGGCCAAGGTGAGCCTGGATGCTGTCAAGAATGTCTTGGTCCATGAAGGAGTTGAGTACGCTTATCAACAGCTGAAACTTCTGCCAGCTCCAGAAGGTGTTCAGTCAGTGGTCATCTACACCAAGGAACATTGCTCCATTCCCCCAAAGGGAGTTGCTTGGTTGAAACCAGTAGTTTTCAATTGTGGAACGCAGGGAGGACAAATTATCCCAGAATTACCACGTCATATATCCTCAAATGTGGCAATATTTGAGAATGGATCAAATGGTGAACTCCTCAAGTCCTGGAAGTTGTTTAACACTTGTGCAGTTCCTGTGGACATTCAGCAAGGTCAGTGTATTGGAGTTTGGATGCCTATAGTTGGAGAAGTCACAACAAATAAAACTACTGTCTCTTATGTTTGTGTGCCCTTCAACAACTTAACCCATATACTATGTCCAAGTGAAGCACCAGGTACCCTGTTGTATACTCTGGTGTGGAAATGGAGTAGTTGTTTCTCATTGGAAAAATATAATGTGGGGAGAACTGGTCCACCCTATGTCATAAAAACGTTGACTGGGAAGCTGTACAAAGGATATGTACCCCGTTGTAGTCCTGCTGCAGTTGCTGCAATTAGAGAAGAGGTGGAAAAAATGCAAAGGGCCGACCTGATTGAGGAAAGTATCAGTCCTTACTCAGCTCCAATGGTTTGTGTCCCAAAGCCAGATGGACATATACACGTTTGTATTGATTTCCAAATGGTGAATAAGAATATTGTAAATGATGCCTACCCAATGCACCGTATTGAAGACCAGCTGGACGATATGGCTGGATTTTCCTGGTTTACCACATTGGATCTGACTAAGGGTTATCACCAATTGTTAATTGATGAGAAGTCTAAGGAGGTTACAGCGTTCTCTACACCTGACGGTCTGTATCAATGAAAAGGCTTGCCATTGGGAAAGAAGATAGCAGGTGCTGTGTTTCAGAGTGTGATGGACCAGATTATAACAGGGCTACAGCCTAGATGTGTTTTGATGTATATAGACAATATTACTGTATATAGCCCTTCCTGGGAACAACATCTAGAGGATCTTGATCAAGTATTTTGCCAGATTGAGAAAGCAAAGTTGAAGATTAGTGAATCTAAGACTAAGCTTGCCTGCCAAGAGGTCAAGGTGTTAGGGCATGTTGTGAATTCTCAAGGGATTAAACTAAGTCCTGAGAGAGTTAATCCGTTGTTAAGTATGAGGTTGCTACAGTCAGTCCGAGAGGTTCAGGGTTTTATGGGGTCAGTAAATTTCTACCAGAGATTCATACCTAATTGCTCTGCACTTGGAGAGCCATTGTTTGCATTAACAAGGAAGAACACCCAATTTTTTTGGGGACAAGAGCAAAAGTCAAGCTTCTTAGAGCTAAAGAAGAAACTCTTTGAAGCCCCCATATTAAGATTCCCCAATTGGTCAAAGTTGTTCAACATTGAGACAGATGCAAGTTCAACTGGTCTTGGTGCCACCCTTACTCAAGAAGGAGAGTCAAAGTTATCCCGACATCATGTTGTGTATGGTTCAAAGACTTTGGGAACCACTCAAAGGAAATACTTGGCTACTGAGTGTGAAGGATTAGCAAGAGTATGGGTGGTGGAACATTTTAGGATGTATATCCTAGGAATGCCGTTTACTATTGTCACTGACCATGCAGCTTTGAGAGCAATTTGGACCAAGGAAGACTTACAAGGACAAATGCAATTATATGAAGAGAAGCTCTCTGGGTATGATTATGATATCATCTAACGTCCAGGATTGAAAAATTAGATTACTGACTTATTGTCCTGGGCGCTGTTAGCCTGTGGAGAAGTTGAGACACAAGTAGCCCAGGAAGCTCTATCAAGGAATAGGATTTATGTAGAAAAATCCAAGTGTCTCCAAGTGGTCAGAGATCTCCATGTACAATGAGGAGGTCACCTCAAATATGAGAAGCTATGGCAAGCAGTGAAAGCTTGGTACTGGTGGTCAGAGATGAGAGCTACAGTCCTTCAGATTTTGCAAGAATGTGATATTTGCTCTAAGTTCTCAGCGGCAAAATCCAAGGTGCAGCTCAAGTCAGTGATGTCACATTATCCTTTTGAGTTGGTCTCAATGGATACAGGTCATATTACGTTAGCAATTGGGTCAAAAGAATACTTTGTGGTGGCCATTGATTCTTTTACAAAATGGGTAGAAGTTCAAGCACTGACTAAGGAAACAAGTGTTGCAATTGCTAAGTTTCTCCAAGAATAAATAATAGCACAGCATGGATCTCAAGAGAAAGCTCTCACTGATAACAAACCACCTTATGTAGGACCAGCGCTAACTAAGCAATGCTTGAAATGGGGCATTTCTAAGTTAACCTCAGAGCCATATCATCCTGAGACAAAGGTTTAGCCAAGAGAACCATTGGAACCCTGAAGCGCGTTATGGAGAAGTTGGCTGACAGAGCCACAACCCATTGGAAAGATCACCTGGCAATGAGTGTCATGGCATACTGTACAATGCCCCATGATACTACTTTGTTTTCTCTGTTTCAGATGTTGTATGGCCGGGAGACTACCACAAGCACTGAGGTGGGCCAATGGGAGTTTGTGGAAAAGAATTCCTATGAAGACGCCATAGAGGAACATGCAGCCAAGATGCAGAAGTTATTTGCCAAGGCAAGGAGTAAAGGAGAGCGGGTTTGAGAGAGACGTGCCGCCAAGTGAAACTCAAAGCATGGAGTACTTCCCTGTGATCATTTCCTGGTTGGAGATCTGGTATGGTTTGATCAAAGACACCAAGAAAAGCAACCAAGAAGATGTCTTCAGCAAAGGGTAGGGCCAATGAAGATTATTGCAATTAGTCCAGGGCCAAACTACCTAATTTGAGGGGTTGGAGCTGCCCTAGGAGAATAATGGTCCTGTGTTCATCCTCAATTCCTTAAGCTGTTCCATGGGGAATTGGAGCTAATAAAAGTACGGAAAGATGAGGCCAATTACCTGAAGAGAAGGAAGGGGTCTTGTGATTGTACGGCTGTCACTATTGAGTATTTAGCCAAATAAATGCCCCAAAATATAAAGTTATCTCTGTTTTTCTGATTATTGCATGTATATAGGTTGGATTGGAAGTCTTAAGGTAAAGATTCCTGAAAACTGGATATCTAGGTTCAATAAAAGAACAGAAGGCAAGATGGGCCGAGTCAATCTTGGAGACTGTGTGTCTCAAAAACAGTTTAATTAATCAGGAAGATTAATAAATAAATACACGGGAATATAATTAATGGGGATTTAATTATATTGGTTAAATTGTCTTGACTATTTCAAGAAGTTTGATTAAGGTCAACCATAAGTAAACCCCCAAATTTTTGGGTTAAAAGCGCCGCCGCGCCACCTAATGGATTTACAAAGTGCCAAGGCGCTGCTATCAAATTTTTTCAGGCACTGAGGCGCCGCCTGGTGAAGTTCCTGAGCGCCACAGTGGCGCCTGGTTTGAGTTTCAAAGCGTTTTAAGGCAAAAAATTATTAAATGCAAAGATAACTAAATAAAGGCAAGGATGCCTAGGAGTTCAGGGTTGATCAGCTGGTTCCCAGTTGGAACATAAATAGCTGAGTTTTGGTATGTTTAATCCACAGGGTTTTGGCGCCAGGAGCTGAGGAAGCTCCATGCCAAATTGGTATATTGGGATGAATGGAGTCAGGTGACTTCTTCCCATTGTAGGTTGGTTCTCATAGGTTGAGAAATAATGGTGATCTTTTGGGTAAGAATCTAGGTTTGGATGACTCAAACGTCATAGATCACGTGAGATGAATCATAGGTTGTTTCAGGAACCAGAGGGGTTTTCAGCCAAATATGCCCTGAATTTTATATAAGCAAAAACAGCTACACTTTAATAAAGATATATTGTCACTTTTGACGCTTCCCCCTCAACTACCTTTTCAATTATTATGTCTTCTTTGTTAAATTTTGAAAGGGCCAAATTTGGAGTACTTTGCGTGGAAACTGCTGCTGCAGGAAAGAGGTTCCTACAAGTTTGTTGGAGGAAGCTTGGGCAAGCCTGGAGGTCACCAAGACTGTGCCTGAGGAGTCCTTGGTGGAAGTAAAGGCTGCATTTGAAGAGTTATACTCCAATTACTTTGAAAAAGAAGGGACTCCCGCCCAAGGAAACCAAATCTATGTGTGGGATTCCTGGAACCTGTTAGTAGGATGGGACAAAATCTTACAACAAGTGAAAGCAAAGGTGAATCGTGAAATTGAGGCTTTAAGGGCAAGGGAGGAAAAGAGTGTTGAGATCATGGGCCATTGGCAGGATGATAACAAAGTGTTGTCCTATAAAATTGCCTCTCTGGAGACAAATCTCTTTGAAGCTTTGTTGAAGGAAGGTAATGGCAATAAGAGTCAAGGGCGGGATAATGGCAGGATGGACTGTTTGGACCTGAATCCGCCACACTTGGGTTTGCTGGGGCTGTTCTAACTGGTGAAACTCATGCAGTCGCTCTCTGATGTACTTGGGGATGAGGATGAGGATGTGCATTTGCTCTAAGGATGTAACCAAGCAAGTCTGGGAGGTAATTTAATTTTTTTATTGTATACCAAGGAAAACAGGGAGTGAATCCACTGCTGGTAGGCAGCAAACTGATCCCAGTGATTAGTGACGGGGGCTTGCAGAGACAAAATCTCTTAGACGTGAAGCCCCAACACCATTTGGTGATGAGCTAGGGCAGGCTGCACAAAGTATTAAAAAAGATGTTCAGAGGAACCAGCCTGTGACAGTCCACATGTTGGATGGTTTTTCAGGAGGGGCTAATGTTGGCCAAGTGAAAGTCTAGTGGCTTTTGTCAGTTAGAGGCCTAGTAGGGAATAATGGCTACTAGAGAAGGTAAGGCCTGCCTAATAGGTAACAAGAGACTACTAGAGGCAGAGAATGAACCAGCTCATCAGGTAAGATTGGCTGCTAGGGGTGGGGAATGTATTAGCGTGGTAGATAACTTGGCTACTGGGGCTGAAGGATGTTATGACCCTGGCAGGTAACGCAGGCTGCCAGGCAGGGGAAGAGCTTTCATAGCTCTTAGTTCCCTAATACACTTACAGGAGTCTGTGAGCAAGCACTCTACCTAAAAGACTGGTAGGGTGTCCTTGTTTGTGTTTCTCTGAAGACTTTATAAAAGGTCCTGAAGTTGACAGTGGAGGCATGGATATGCTCAGAGGTGTTACTAGTGTGATTTCTTGGGGAAGCAGTTGCAAAACTTGGTATGATCAGGCCTCTGGGAAGTAAAGTTGATAATTTTGCAACTGAAAGCTCAGACTTAATCAACCTGGCTGAGTAGAGACAACTGCATAAACATCTTGATCTATGGTTGGATGGCTTAAGTGGATGCCACTTGTGAGGTCCCAGTTAAACACCAGTAACAATGTAGACTAATGCCTGGGCCTATAGGTTCTGGTAACAGGGACTGATATTTGGAACTGATGTTGTTCATAGTGTGGGATCAACAGTTAAGACTATTAAGATAGACCAGAAGATTATGGTGAAGCTTGGAACCAATATGGTTCATAAGTGATGCCTAGTTGATTGACTGAAAAGAACTGATTGATGGACTGGACTGGAATGGGCTGATTATTGAACAAGTTGTTGGAAAAAGATGAGCTTGCTGAAGGAATAGAAGATCATGGTGCAGGCCCAGGTGAAGGACCAGAAGATTATGATGCAGGACTAGGTGAAGAGCTGAAATTAACTCAGAAGGGCTGAAAGAAGTAGATACAGGGGCTAGATGCTTGATTTAAACTCTTTAAAGTGGAATTGTTATTAGGAAAGAAGCTGTAAAAGAATTAATTAATGCTGCCAGAAAATATGATAAAAGATTTAAGAATTATCATAAGATTAAATAGAAGGAGAAAAAATGGTTTACAGTGTTTAAACTTTAAATTTATTAAGGATTAATTGAGCAGTATGAAGAGGGGAAAAAAGAGACAGAACAGGGAAACCATGAAAACAAAGGCTGGAGTTTTGCCAAATTGATTGGAGAGAACAAGAAGCAAGAGACGGTCAAGTTTGAAGGGCTGAATGTTTGTATAATGGGAGGAAACTCAGAGAAACATTGAAGAATTAAGGGAACAAAAATCCCTTAGGTAAAACATATGCAAAAGCGCTCAAGTTTTTCTGGGGAAACGTGACAGGAATTATGGCAAAACTGTTCAAAACGCAGAGCAGTTATCTATCCAGAGCAAGACAGTGCCAGGTTTAAACCATGGTCAAGAGCAAGTCATTCAGGTGAACTGTTTGGTAAAACCATTTTACCTGAGAGTCTGATTGGAGGCATGTCAAAGCTTGTTTGATCAGTGTTTTGAGGGTTTTAACTGAAAGGTTTAAGCCTAAAAATAAGGGGATTAAGCAGAAAATTCAGGGCTTTCATTGGATGAAGTAAGATAATAATTTTAATATATTGTAGAGAGAAAGAAACTAAATAGTTTAAGCTTTAAAGACCAAGAATTCTGAGAGCAAAACAGGGACTTAAACATGGAGCTATAAAAGGGGAAGCTATCTGATACTTTTCAGGGACTCACAGAGTGGATTTCAAAGGCCACAAGGACTACCCAAGATGCAGAAGACTAGGACAAAAGTACAGGAGCCCAAGATAAAGGAGCTGGAGCTGGAAAGACGGAACTGGAGCTGAAGCAAAGTGCAGAAGCCCAGGACCAAGGAGCATGAGTCCGGGACTGAAGAGCAGGAGCCCAAGACTTAGGTGAAGAAGTCCAAGACCAAGTACAAGGAGTCCAAGATATTTTTGAAGGACTCCAAGTATTGGCAAACTTATATTGTTTCCTTGACCCCCCAGGTCATATACCAGAAGGTTTCTAAGAGGATCTTCTTTATGAGAGTTAATAAAAGCCCATTTCAACCCCTATACATATTTCTGAGATACAATTCCCTTACTAGAGAATGACAACTCCTTCCAGCTGGTCCCTGGCTATGACCCAGGACACACTTTGGTGACTGGTGGGTAGGAACCCCACACTGCTGCTGTGAGGAGATGTTGTGGAAATTGTGGAGCCATAATTGATTTGTAGTTTCTTCTTGATTGAACTGTAATTGGAGGTGAGGGATGGCCTCTTACTGGGCTATCCCAAGGGCTACTGCCATGACTTGCTCTAAGTCAGGGGTACCCAGGGGATATTCTACTAAACAGGGACCATTTCCAAGGTTCAATACAGTGGGGACAATTGATGGGTCTGAGATGTCCTCCTCAATAGGAGGACTGGTGATTTCAGGTGAAGACAGCTCTTGTATAGGAGGAGGTAATGGACCTGATGTCAGGGATCCACTCATTGGGGAGTCTCTATCTAATGGAATGAAGGAGAGCCCCCAAGTTGAATTTGACTAGAGTGGACCCTACTGGGATCCCTATCATTAACATGTGTAGGAGGTAGCCAAATAAACAAAATATCCCCAGGAAGGGAGTAAAATGGTTTAAGAGATAATAGAAACTGATATACCCCAAAACCAACCAGGGGGACTTGGGGTGGATAATGGGAGGAAATCAAACTGTTTCTACATAGGGGCATGGTGGCAATATGGTCCAAAACAATACCAGATGAAATTTTCTGATTTTTTGGTTGGGGTAGGTTCAGGACTTTCAAAGTTCATGTTGGCTTGACCATAGCTAATCAACACAAAAAAGGCCCACACTAAGAGGATGAGCTTCATGTTTTGTTGAAAGTGAGCCCTTTTAAATCTACTAATCAAGTTTAGATGGGTTGAAAATATAGATTTATTGGGTATGATAGGAATAAGAAATTGTTGGAGCAATTTGGAAAAAGGGAAGTTCCTCAGTTTAAATACTGAATTCAAGTGGAGGAGGGAACATATTGATTACCAGGTGATCCTGCAAGGGTAGATTAAAAAGTATTTCT
The DNA here is from genome assembly GCA_014839935.2 of Entomophthora muscae. Lineage (NCBI taxonomy): Eukaryota > Fungi > Entomophthoromycota > Entomophthoromycetes > Entomophthorales > Entomophthoraceae > Entomophthora > Entomophthora muscae. Next base: position 112,465 of record QTSX02000202.1, on the reverse strand, counting down.
TTGAAGGTCTGCATCAGGCTGCAGCCTGCAATGCAAGAAGAAGAAGTAATTAGGCTTATTGCATTGTATTATACTTCTGGGCTATGATTGTGGTGGTCTTTTGGACTTGGATGAATGGTACTTCTTAGGCTTGGTTGATTAAGATTAACTGATTGGCTTGCTTGGTCTTTTGAATATAGCTGGCGTAAGTTTAAGCATTTAGTCTTAGTTTGATTGGATAAATGGTAGTGTTCAAAGATAATTTTAAATGCACTTTGGGGCTGTTGTTGTATCCTTCATCTAATGTCTGGGCTTTTTTGAATTTAAAGTAAGATTTATACTATTGCCTAGGTTTGAGCTTCCGCTTTTGCTTTGCTTTTTGTTTTTAATTTCAGTCTGGATTGTGCATTTGTTTATCAATTTCAAATGCATTTTCAAATCACTTACTTTAAATGCACTGTTATTAATATTAGTTTCTGTTTTTGCATTTTTAAATGCTATTTCTCTGTCAATGTGTTTCCCCATTGGCCCAGAGTTTGACCCAATACTCGTGAAAGGGATAAAATCCCTTACACCCAAAAACATGGTTGCAAAAAGGAATAACTAAGGGACTTACAGCCTCTGTAGTGAGCACCGTTTTAGTTATGTTCTGAGGCGCGGCACAGACACACAACAGGGAATCCTAACTTTAGTATTGGATTTGTGCAAAGTCTCAGTTAGATGGCAGGGAAGGCTATGTAATTACCTTGTGACCCTGAATGAATAATCTTTACTAGTTGTGGCTAGAGAGAGGCGCCAAAGGACTCAGAAACACAAGGAAAAAAATGTGAATAGAACTTAATCTTTATTGAGAATAAAGAATTGGAATATATACTGTGTAGCTTTACCACAAAACAGTACATGAACAGTAGGATCACTTGCCACCAGTATTAGTGGGGCAAGCAAGCTGCAGGGAATCAGGAAACCATACAATTGAAATTCCCAGCTCAGAAACAGACACATTTTGAGGGGCAAAAGCAAAAGCAAGTGATTACTCCTCAAAATAACCCATCAAAGGCAAAATCAAAACATGGTGAATGGTGGCATTGACACCATGTTTGTAGGTGATATCAGGGTGGTTGCTTGGTGAAGCAGCTGCAGAACAAGGTATGATCAGGCCTCTGGGAAGTAAAGTTGATTACTTTGCAACTGAAAGCTCAGAATTAATCACCTGAGTGAGTAAAGACAACTGCACAGACGTGAGTAATGTCTTTGGTTGAATGACCTAAGTGGAGGACACTTTCAAAGGCCCATTCAAACGCTGGTAGCCTTGTATACTAATTTTCTGAGTCTGAGGTATTAGGAACTGGGACTGACAATTGAACCACAGTGGTTCATATTGTAGGATCAACAGGAGAGACTAGTCAAGAGACTGGAAGAGCATAGTGAGGATTAAACCCAAGAGGGTTCATACTGAGTATTAGACTCAAGAGGGTTCCTAGCAAGGATTGGAACAAAGATGATTTTTAGTGCAGAGGATACCTAGGTGGCTCATGATGAGTACCAGCTGATGATGCTGAAGAACTGTTTGATGAACTAGAAAGGACTGGCTGATAGACTAGCTGATGGATGAGGAAGAACTAGTTGAAGGAATAAAAGCATCATGGTGAAGTACTAGCTGAAGGACTTGAAGGTCATGGTGCAGGAGTAGCTGAATAACTTTAAGCTGGCTGAGGAGGACTAGCAATAGTGGATACAGGAGCTAGGATGCTTGTTTTGGACTATTAGAAGTGAAAGTGTTGATAAGAAAGAAGAAGAAAATAATTAATTAATTTTTTCAGAAAGATAGGATAAAAAGATTTAATAATTATCATAAAATTAAAAAGAAAAAGAAAAAAGAATGGTTTACCATGTTTGAACTGTAAGTTTATTAAGGTTTAATTGAGTTAGACTGAAGGCAAAGAGGCCAGAAACATGACAGAGAAACTGTTTGAACAAAGCTGGAGTTTTGCCAAAAATGATTGGGAAAGGCAAGAAGCAAGCAACAGGCAAGTTTGAAGGATTAAAATGGTCAAGAAAATGCGGGGAAACTTGGAGAAATGTTGAAGAATCAAAGTTCAAAAATCCCTTAAGTAAAAAAATAGGCAAAATTGCTCAAGTTTTGCTGGGGAAACGTGACAGGAATTACAGCAAAACTGTTCAAAACGCAGAGCAGTTGTTTATCCAAAACAAGACAGCGCCAGGTTTGAACCATGGTCAAGAGCAAGTCATTTGGGTGAACTGTTTGGTGAAACCATGGAATTCAGGCTTTTTATTGGCTGCAAGTTGAATCATGTTTAATCACTGTTTTGAAGGCTTTTACTGAAGAGTTTAAGCCTAAAAATGAGGGAATGAAGCAGAAAACCTGGGGGTTTCATTAGCTGAAGTAAGTAAGGAAGTTTAATATATTGTAGAGAAGAAGAAAATGTATATTTTAAGCTCTGAAAGACAAAAGTTCTGAGAGAAAACAGGGACTGAAACAAGAAGCTATAAAAGAGGAAGATATCTGAAGCTTTTCAGGGACTCATACAAGTGGATTTCAAAGGCCACAAGGACTCATAACAGTGAGTTACAAAGGCCACAAAGACTACACAGAGAGCTGGAGACCAAGATAAAGATGCAGAAGCCTAAGATAAACAGCTGGTGCTGGAGAAAATTTTAGGAGCCCAAGACAAAGGAGCAGAAGCCTAAGACCAAGTAAAAGGAGTCCAAGATATTGTTAAAGTATTTCAAAGTATTGGAAAACCTATATTGTTTCCCAGATTCACAGGCAATATACCAGAAGGTTTATAAGGGGATCTTTCTTATGAAAGTGAATAAAGGCTTTTTCAACCCCTTCTCAAATTTTTAGTGATACAGATAAAATCCCTATGAGTGAGCTGCCCGGATCTTTTACCCTAGCCAAGGGGAGGATGATACCTATTGTCAGAGTTGTAGAAGGTTTGTCACTAGTAAGACCTCCCAGGAAGAGTGGAAAGGTTAACTAGACACCTTGAAATGACAGATAGGGGAAGGGAGTTCATTGGAAATGAGTTTACTAGGTTGCTGAAGGACTGATACAGGCCCCCAGAGGGTTTGACACCAGCTGAGGTATAAGTCCATGGTGGGGCCCACCTAGTTATTAGAAAAGTTTTGGAAGAGTTTGCAGTAATGCAGGCCAAGTATAAACTTCTAGCAAGCCAACTCCCTCTACTAGGAAATGACAACTCCTCCAAGCCAGTACCTGCTTCAACCCAAGACACACTATGGGGACTGGTGAACAGGACCCCCACACTAGGTCTTTTTGTAATGATGGGGATTAAAGAAGAAGCATGTGACCCATCTGATGTAATAATAAAGCTGGATGAAATTTGCCATTTATTAGATGGAAAAAAATTGCCCCTGGATACAGCTCAATAGAGCACATTATTCAGGATTCAGTTATTCTTACCACCACATATGGGATTGTCAGGAATTTATACTGACTTTGTTCTACCTTGTATATCTTGGCGGCCTGCCAAGCCATTAATTGGAGAAGCTTCAAATATATTACTAGCAGGCTTAATTAATCTGAGAAGCCTTTGTAAAGTAGATTCAGATCTCTCATTACTAAAAACAACCAGGAATATTGTCAGGATACGCCCTGACACATTTTGTGTTACAGAAATGCCTTGGGAAAACTCTACTATTCTCCACAATCCCAATGCTAGTTTGATGACTCTCCTAGCTACTCTAGACAATTAGTTATGGCTTCTTAAAGTTCGGCTTCCAGCTGAACTATCTAACCAGTGTGAAATGATGAAAATATGCGACCAAGGCATAAGAATTGACGTGAATCTTAATTTGAGCATAACTCAGCAACCACTGGACGGATTTGGACGTCCAAACACGCATTTTGAAGCCAAACACCAGGAGAGTTGATCTGTGCTGTTTTTAGACAAAATACGGTTGCAAAGCCTGATGTGCGGGATTTTTCAAAGAAACATGAGTCATGCTGTTCAGAAGATGCCCCTAAACCCCAGCCTGATGCCACCAGCAGAGTCCCTAAGACTGTCTAGCAGATTTAGGAAGATTCTAAAGAATCTAATGGAATGGTATATAAAGGTGTTGCTCACAATAATCCCCTTGTGATCATTCTAAGTTAGCCTTAAAATAAAGTTTTAATTTAGTTTGACTTAAATATTAAGTTCAGTCAGATGGAAACCAGTCAAGACCTACTGGGCCCTGACAAATATCATAGACCTCCAATTATGACTGATTCCTGATTGGCTAGAGTTATTCCATAATTCTCTAGCAAACCGCTGGGTTAGTTAATATGGGGTTTTCTGAGGATCTGAAAGGGTTGTGATCAATTTGCACTGGCAACCTGCTGGTGCACTGCAATAGCTGCTAGAAGAGGTTGCTTAAGAGTGTAAATTATGCACTAAAAATAGAGTCATGTTTAGCGCTGCCACCACTGGCACGCTAACAAATTTATGCATAACTCTATGGCAACAAGTACCCAGTGCAGGGTATTATGATATCAAATCCCATGCAATTGCATGGATGCCTGACTCTTGGGGTTGATGCTGACGGTTTGGGGATGGAAAGACTGATCAAGCAAGAGTTAGATGCTCCAGAGGATTTATCCTGGCAAGAGAGTGCAGACTCTATAAAAGACCTTCCATTGGACTAATGGAAGGCAGACAAATTGGAGATCCTACTGTAGAACATTTTCACAGTAGAAGAAGACATCTGAGTTTGAAGACCATAGTCAGTACTCAAAGAACTTAGCAAGTTGCCAGTATAGAAAGCTGCTTGATAGTTCCTCCCTTGACAATGCTAGCCATTGCCCTGCCAAGGAAATCCCAGACGCCGCAGTAACGCTTGTTGTCATACAAGCACTACTACAAACATAATGACCAAGATAACACAAATACTTAATAAAGCAAATTGTAATCAGACCGCCAGGTCTGAGAGCAGAACCAAAAGTTCTGACAGGGATGGTAGCTCCACCAGAAAAAATCTTCCTGACCAATTGTATCACAGTACCCCAAACTCAAGCTGCCGCAATCTATATAGTATGGGAGAAATATCAACATACACCTTGGCAATAAAAATTGCTAGTTTATTTCAAAGTCAAGTCCTGGAATTCTGCCGCTCACATCCCCAATAAAGCTCTAAACCCAAATACAATTTTTGAATTTTTATACATAATTTCTTTAAAATCTACTCTAATCAAATCATAAATGTTCAACAAATAAATACATAATAAAAAATACGTATTTCTGTATGTTCATTCATTCATCCTTCTTTGCTTTGTTAATTTTTATTATACATGACAGCATACAACTATTATCATATAAAGAACGTCAATATAAACTAACCTAAATAAGATCAAAATATAAAATAATTTATTCTTGTGTGTTATTCATTCATTTGGCTTTTCTTTGTTAATTTTTATTATACCTGGCAGTATACACATGGAATCACAGAAATAAATTCATATAAATTAAACTAAGTAAAAAACAGATATTAAAAAATAAAAATTCAAAAAAACTTCAGAATAGCTAAGCCTTTAATTAATTGGCTGCTTGGAGAGGCACACAGGAAGAAACAAATCAACCCAACCATAGGATTTAGCCACGGTTTCAGATGGGAGGGTATGGACACCAACCTGCAGCAAATTGAACAAATCATTGGGCCCAGGTGGCGCCCCTTTATTGACTACTTGCTTGAGCCACCTGAAGACCTCCTTGATTGGGTTGAGGAATGGGGAATAGGAGGAGAAGAATAGCAGGTGCAAAGTGGATGTGGCCAATTGTTGGGAGCCAATTTCCATACTAGGCTCAATCACCTGTAATTCATTGAGAATATCTGCCACCTTGTGGAGCCCAACATTACAGTAGTTTTAAAGGCTATGGCAACAAGCAAAACTACTTTGGATTTAAACAAAAATAACTCAGATGTAAACAAAATTTTAAATAGACAAACTTATATCAATTTACAATCTATTTATTTATTTTTAATTCTGTTTACATCTGAGTTATTTTTGTTTAAATCTGAAGTATTTTTTCTTGTTGCCATAGCTTTTAAAACTTCTGTATCTAATACTATGATATTGGTGACACCCAAACTGGTTACTTGGAGGTGCTCAAAAACCAATTGGAGAAATTCCAGATAAGTCTCACTATTGTGGGAGCCCCTAATCATCTGGTTCAGCTTAATAACAAGTTAATCAAGAAGTACTACCATTGAGTAGGCAACAGACCAGACAGCAGCATGCCAGGATACATCATCCTTGGCACCTTTAGGCACATAGCTATGTTCATTGTACATGAACAATGCAAAGGAGGACTTGTCAACATAGTAAAACTTTACTGTGCCCTTCTCCTTGAAAGCAGTAACTGTCTTGGTATATTTACAATGGTATTCAATATTGTTTGGGCTATTCCAATTGTATGGAGATACCCCACATTTCTTCCAGGAGAATCTCAAACTTTTTAATAGCACAATAGCACGTGGAAAATAAGGCATCAATCCTCTAAGTGGACTTAAACATTGACTGAATATTTTCCAGGTCAAGATAGCAGTTACACTCAATCCACTTTCAGATGGCCCACAAGTGTTCTTTAACCAATAGGATTGGTTGGCGCTTGGATTTCTCTGAGAGTAGGATAACACCCGTTTTTAGGTAGCTTTTACAGAGCCTATGGTTGGTTTTATCCAAAATCCCAACAATGGCCGCGGCTTTCTTGTAGTCAGGCGTCTCCCCCATGAGTCTCATAAATTTCTATTGGGTGTAATTGAGGATGACATGGTAATTGGCCTTTTTTGAGGTAGGCACAGACTCTTCAGGCTCAGCCACAACACAGGGCATAGGCACTTGGCTGTAGAATGCAGCAACCTTTTTGAGCACCTTCTGCTCACCAGTGGTTTGAAAATACTGGGGCTGTTTGTCCTCATCTTCCCCTTTGTTATCACTCACATAAGGCTTGTACATGGTGTCAAGGACTGGCTTAACCTTCTCCAGAATGGTAGCTGTAACATAATTGCAGCGGTATACAGGGTTGTACACCAAGGACACCCTCTTGGTGGTGATGCCATTTACTGTTTTGGTGGTGATGACCTTGGTGAATTTTTGGGTCAGCTTCTGTACCTGGGATTTATGCTCTGTGCCCCTTGAGCTGGTTGTGTCAAGGCAACTTCACTATTGAACTCTCCTCTCCTGTATCCTTCCTTAGTAGGCGCTTGTGTTGCACTAAAGTGATTTTTGACCCACAAGGGTGTCCACTTCTGCAGTGTAGTCCTTTGGCTCCTTGGCTCTGTTGTTGGGATGCGCCATTTTGGTATAAAAATAAAATAAAATTAATATTAGTTTATCTATATAATTTATTTATTTTATTTTTATCTCTCCGTATATAGTAGCATGAAAGCTTGTTGCCCCTACTGTTTATTTCAGATTAGGTTTTAGATTTCTATATTAATTATTTTTGGTCATAAATGTGCACTACTACTCGTATGTTTAGATAGATTTGATATTTTTAATATTTTAATCCAAAAACAGATATCCAGAAATTTTATTCCTTTTTTATTCTAGATTGCATTCTTAATTAGAACTAGCTGGTAACAGTATTATAGATTCACTCATTTGTTTTGATATTTGATATTTTTGTTTTCTGTTTCAGTTGCTATTGTGGTTTGTTGTTGGATTGAGTTTGTAACTTTTGTGATTGAGTTTCATGTGTTCACAAAAAATATAGTAGATGAGTTCTGTGACTGAAACTCATGTTCTATTGTTTGGTACACTTGTTGTTGAATCATTATACATTTGTCCCCAGTTTGAGTAGGTCATTGTATGACTGGGCATTTTTGTCAAATAGTGCACATTTTCTGTGGGATTATCTTCTATTTAGATCTAACAAGTTGAAATTTGTTTTGTAACTGAACCTATGCGTTCTAAATTGACTAATATATGTTTATCTCAACAGGTTTGAAAACTACTGTATATCAGATTCAACTTTAGATGCCCTTGGACAGGACAACTACCTAGTTTTTTATATAAGCCTGAATACTTTGACTCGGGGTGTCACTTTGGGAAATAAGCCTTTTTTAACAAATAACATTAAAGTGTGTCCAAGGTCCATGTAAAAATAGAGACTGGACAGTTTACCCAAAAATAAAAATGAGATTTAAATATTTTCAAGCTGCTGCATGCATGTTACTTTTGAAGCCTTGTTTTTCATAAACCATGTTCTTTAATACTTTCCATTATACACCCCTTAATTAGCTTCTGGCTCTTTAAGCTTTAAGAGATCAATGTTACTAGCCAATAAGTTGGGAGACCCTACTTCGACTTTTTTCAGCACATTACTATTAGAATGTTCTTTGACGTACTTGGCAAAGTAGTCAGGTTGGCGCATTCCTGTCTTTGACATGAAGTTTGCTGCCAGCCCCGCCACGTAGGCAGCAGCCATGGAGGTGCCGGACTTGACCTGAGTTTTGCCATCGTTGGAGGTAGAAATGATGTCCTTGCCAGGCGCAAACACATTCAAGCATTTCCCCCAGTTGGAGAAACTAGCCCGCAAATCATCAAAGGTGCTGGCGCCTACAGTGATAACATAGGGGTCACACGCAGGCAGGATGCTGCAGATATCCTGATCTTTATTCCCAGCAGACGCGGTCACCACACACCCCACGTTGACTGCTGCACGCAAAACATTGGAGAATGCTTCTGAATAATCCGCCGATAAACTAAGGTTTATAACACACCCATTTTTGTTGTTGAGGTTTTTGAGTACCCAGTCGATCCCGGCAATGGCTGAGTCCACAGAGCCAGAGTTTTTGGCATCGTTCACCTTGACTGCAATTAGAGTTGATTTCTTGGCAACGCCGTAGGTCTTTGAACCAATAATACCTGCCACATGTGTGCCATGGCCACCGTCATCGATGTTCTCTTTATCAATGAAGTTTTCCCCCCACCTTGCACGTCCCTCGAATTCGGGATGATCCGTTTTAATCCCAGAATCAATCACATATACATCAACCCCTTCCCCACCACTGGGGTCGTAGTTGTAAGAATAACTCTCGCTTTTGACAAGTTTGTCTTTTGATGAGAGACGGGCCAGTCCCCAAGATTTTGTTTGGATTTCAGCAGGCTCGATAAGTTGATCCTTTTCAACGGCTTTAACTTCTGGCATTGCTTCGACTTTGGCAAGAACATCGTCCGTGAACTTGGCTGAGTACCCCAATAACGCTTTACCATACTCATGCTTTATCTCGTTTGAGTACTTCTCGCTATCAAACAGCTTCCGAACCTCTTTAAGATGGTCTTGAAGTACATCGCCTTTAGTAGAAGGTTTTAGGGTAACGATGTAACTACCCTTGACGTAGCTACCCTGGAAAGGCGCTTTGCAGCTAGTCGGGTCAGGCTTTGCGTAACCGCCCTGGAAAACCGCCGAAATGAGAGAGATCTGAACAAAAGATTTCATACCAACTATCATTCAAACTCTCCTTTAAATACATCAAACTCATTTAATCCAAGGTCATAGAAGCAGATCAAGTTATCCATGCCACAAACGCAATTATTATACATAAATATATAGAAAACCATGATTTTAATAACTGCTCAAGTTTAATCTTGTAAGTTATAAATCGAGTTGATTTTAAAATCATTTTATATTTAAAGCTGTTAGCCAAGTAAATCGTTTGAACTAGACAATCCTTAGTTTCATCTCTGAAAGCATGAGGGTAGAATGTTGGTTAAATTATGTAGAAATGGGGCTGTAGTCCACTCGATATTTAATAAATTCTTATTTGATTAAACGATTTTTGATAGTGGTTCAACCTTTTGAAACCATGGCAAAAGCTTATCTACAAAGATTACCCGACTCCAGAATGTGTGGATTAAAATTGGAAGAGAAGCAACATATTGTTTAACATAGTTTTATATGATTGGATGTTTAAGCTCTGTTGAGTATTGATTTGACCGACAAAAAGAGAGCTTGGTCATTTTAAACCGATACGATTCAAATTACAAATATAAAAAGCATTTTCTACTGAGCTGTTTGAATTATATTTTTTTCTCTTCAAGTAAAATAATATAATCTCTCACTCAAATGTATCACAGGATCTAAGTTGATACATATTGTTTCAGAGTTAATCGATGAACCACCTGATCTAGTTGAAGAATATTGTTTCAGAGTAAACCATGCTTTTCATTGCAGCATCCTAATTAGGATGCGAGCAGAGTAAACAAGCAGTAATAATGTTAAGACATTGTAAACCAAGAGGATTAATCCTGGTAATTTGGTTTAGCTAGCAAAGCACTTGAAAGAGTAGTTTTGAGGAAATGATTTATTGATATTTGAATATTTGATAAAACTTGGCTTATATAGTGAAATGGGCTAATTGAGAAATATGCCATATCTGCATGGCAGGAAAGGGGTGAAGTTTGGGCTTTGACAGAGCCGCTTATTTGCATTTGCATGTAAATAAGTATGAAACTGATGGCACCATCACAACATAATAAAAATTATATAAATCTAGAGGACATAGATTAATGTTTCAGATCATTACAATCAAAATGGTACCAAATATGATAGCTCTAGCTGCTCTAGATGCTCAAATATAGAGTCAAATGCTGGAATTGGGCTCATATCATAATCAAAGACCCAGACTGAATTTGATTCTTCTAAATTCAGTCTTAGTACTATACTTTTCACAGCTGTTGAGATGGATGAATTACAGTCAGGTTAAACCAAACCAAAGTTGCACATAAAAAACATAAATGGTTCAAGTTTTCTAAGACAATGACAGGGGACAAAAAGCCATTAATATTTTTAATGTGTCACATCAAACACAACAAACATCAACAAACACATAGCCACACTAAAGCCATTTATATAAATAATCAACAGAAAATAAAACTCACACATGAATATTCCAGATTCCAAACAACACCCAAAGCATATTATTTATACAAAAATGTATACTTGGAACCTACAATCATTGAATATAGAATGCACAAAATTTGACACACAGCTTATGAACTCAATAAAAAACATTGTACTTTCACTTTTTTGATAAAAAAACTTCAAAGGGGAAAGAGAAATATCCACAGCTAACCCACTGATTTTTACTTAGAAAATGGGGTACCAAATGTAAAATCCAGTTTCACAATCAGATCATTCAAATATTAGTCAGCAATTTTGTAGTTACTTTCAACCATACAGTAGTTTTACAACCTGTTGAGGTAAACAAAAGAGTCTGGATGAAAACCAGTCCAATCCAAAACAAGTTTCAACTCTTTTTATAGAAATAGGAGCTCATTCCACAGAGAATGAGCACTAATTGGGAAAAATGTCTAGAAACACAGCAGGAGTTACATATCAAAACCAATCCTGTTACAATCTAACAACTGTCCCAATCACACAAAAAAGAGGTTTAAGTTACAGAAAAGGTTACTACCTTTACCATGGGCTTTAGAATAAAATGAACACTGTCACTGAAGTGAAAAACTCACTCCAACAACAAACCCTATAGCAACCAAAACAAAAAACAAAAATATAAAGCATCAGAACAAAGCAATGAGTTTGTCACACTGGTACCAGAGTATCCTAATTGAGATACAAGATCTAGATTAGAAACTAAAAATATATCACTTTGAGTTTCTATTTTTGGGTGGAAATTATCAACTAAATCAAATATATCAATGCATGCAGCTAAAAGTGCACATCCCAACCAAAAAGAAAAGATATATAGGTTTTATGCCCTAACATGGAATAGATGGTAGGGACAACAAGCTATAGGGGTACTATTTATTGACAAATAAAAGTTGTAATAAGTAAATTATGTAGTTAAAGGGATTTAACTTTATCTTGCTTGCATTTTATCCTATACCACAATGGGTACATCACATCAATATAGCATCAGAGCTGAAGGAGTAGGCCACAGACATGGACAACCTCATGGGTCAAAGGACAGAGTGGCTGTTGTCCAGGAGGAAGAAAGAGATTGTAGCTCTGAGTAAGGGAGTGAAACCAAAGCTACAAAGACACAAAAACAAACCCTGATCACCACCAAGAGGCTATTCCTACCAGTCTTATAGAGAACGTAAAGCCTAGTATGGATATCAAGGTGAACTTTTTTACTTGGAATAATAAATAACTCAGTTAGGATCTTAAACAAATAAGACTTGATGTTCTGGATTTAAGCCTGTTTGATCTGAATATGAGTAAAAAGATCCCTTAACAAATGGAAGATAAGCGCTGAAGATTCAATGCCAATATCAATGAGCCATGGTGAACTTGATTTTATCAGTAAAATAATTAGGGATTCATACTAAGAAGTTCAATCTGAGTGGCCTTAGTAGAGGTGTTCCAAGTGTCAAGAGGCTGGTAAGGATCCAGAAGCTCAGGTATTTATGTTGACCCATGTTTGGTCATGAGAAACACATCAGGTAAAGAGAAAAGAATCTATCTTTGCACTCATTAATTTGAAAATAATCAGTTGCTAGGCTGGTTGTAACCCCTAATGAATTCAAATTGATAACAGGTTCTGCCTTAATATTTAACTGAGGGCTGATAGGGGGTAGAGTAACTTGTCATGTACACAATCAAAGGGAAATCCAGAAGAATTCTTCTCCATGTTGTATTCAGGATGTCATGGTGAAGTAGAGAAAGCTTGCTGCAATTGATTAAATGTGGAATGTATACCCAAATAAGGGTGACACTACTAATGAGGGGGAGATAGTGCATATTTACTCCCAAATGCTAACCTTTAAAGAGAGAATATGAAGAAGTACATCATATTACAATGTACAGATAACACATAAAGACTTTGGTTTGATTCAATATCAAGGGGTCAGAGCATTTATGGGTTTCCACTCAATTTTTGCAAACTTAAGGAATTGTTTCAGAGGGTGGTGACAGATTTCTGGGATTCTGGAGTGACAAAATGAAAGAGTCTAACAAAATTGTTACAGTAGTTTTCAAACCTGTTGAGATAAAAATATATTATTCAGTTTAGAACGCATGAACTCAGTCTAAAAACAAAATCAAAAATCAAGGAATTTATATCAAATTACAATAGATTTGGATCCACTTTGACTTTGTTTTTAGACTGAGTTCATGCATTATAAACTGAATAATATACGTTTATCTCAACAGGTTTGAAAACTACTGTACTAAAAATCTTATTGAAAGTATTTAAATAATTGAATCATGGGGAAAGATATTTTATTGAAGTGGAAATATCTAACTACTAAGGTGGTTTATTAAAATTGTGCTCTTACAGTTTTGGAATACATCTTTATGAGGTGGCCTCCTGAATTTGATATTTATAAAGCTTAAAGACCCCACCAATAATGGTTCTAAAAGCTGTTACCTGACCTCCTGGAAGTTCTGGGTTTGATACTAAAGCAGTAAGAGATGAGAAATTTGAGTGTGGGGCATTCATGCGCTGCCAAGACCCAATTTTCTGTGCCACTCCTCACTTAAGATCAACTTTAAGATTAAAAATTTGGTTGCTGAAAGAAAGAAGTGATTCAGAGCCCATTTTTCTGGGTGAAGCACTTAGGCCTAGCCACACCTGGAAAAATCTATGGCCATGTTGCAACATCTTCAATTACTCCCTCTTGGGAAAGAAATTCCCCAAGTGACTCTCTGAATGATTCCCTGACTAATCATTAAGTTGGTGGCACTCTTATCATTTATTCATCTATTACAGGGATCAAACATTTAAAGTACTAAGAGGAACACTATTTGGACAAGTCCCATGACTGCTGTCAAGTTTATACTTCTAGTAAGTATAATAAACAAAATAAAGGGGAAGATTAAGAAGAGAATGATACTTTATTTAATATGAATATATGTTAATATATAGTATAATGATAAGCCACATGGCGTCCACGTATATCATGGAGGTCATGGGGTTTATCTGAGTAATATTCTTCTTGAGTCACAAGGCTTAATCATGTTGTGTTCAATTTAGGACCTGGATTGAGTGATCTCTGTCATAGATGGTTAACTGATAAAGGTACCACTGGTTTATTGACTTAGCAGTGAACCACTCGGTGAGCCGCTTGGTGATTTACTTGGGGCGTTAATTCCCCAAGAGGGAGTAATTGAAGATGTTGTGACATCTCCCCCTGGGGTGCTAGAAGGCGGAGCCTTGGGAACCTTCTTGAGGGTATCTGGTATACAGGCCTGGTACTGATCCAGTTTGGCGTTAGGAACAGGGAGTCTTGAACTTTGTTGGGCTGCTCTTGCCTTACACAAACAAAGTCAATCATGGTGCATACGTTTTAGTTTGGTTCGAGCTCTAATCCCTTTGATGAGGTACATGTTATTGGGTTTCACCTCCATGACAATGCCTGGTCTGCGCAATCCTGGGTCTAATTTGTGCTGGTTGTGGTTGACAACCCAGATCTTGTCTCTGACTTGGAATCTTTCTTGTTGTAATGGGATTGCTTCTTGTTGAACCCTTTGCTGTTCCATTGCTTCCTGGTCCTTTATGGCTTGTAGTACTTTTGGGTCATTGCTGTCTGGTATCTTCTTGGGAAGTGGCAGCCGTGATCCTGTGGTAGTACTGACAAGTGAGGGTTTCTGACCATAGACAAGTTCATAAGGGCTTTTGCCTGTATTGTGGTTGACTTGTGTTCTGCAGATCATAAGGGCGGTTGGTAACATGTCAACCCAGGCTTTTGGATTGTTGACAGATAACTTACTGAGGGCTTCCACTAGAGAGCCGTTTAGTTGTTCTACACGTCCATTTGCTTGGGGGTGATATGGGCTGGCTGTGACATGTTTTATTCCATTTTTGGCGAGGTATATGTTGATGTCAATAGCTTTGAGTTCAGTGCCTCCATCTGTGATTAAGAGGTAGGGATTTCCAAATGTAGCTATGATCTCCATGCTAATGAATTGTCTCACATTGTTGCCTTTATGCTCCTGTGTGGCTTGTGCTACGGGCCATCTGGTTGCATAGTTGATGGCTGTGATGATGTACTTCTTGCCTTTGCTTTCAACAGGCATAGGCCCCACAATATCTAATGATCATACCTTGAAGGACTGTGTGATAGATTCGGGTACTACTGATTTGGGTGGAGCTTTGGTTTGGGCGTACTTTTCACAGACCTCACATTGTTCTAGTACTTCTCTGATACCATCTAGCATGTTAGGCCACCAGTAGCAAGTCTTGAGGTATTCATGTAAGTTTCTGCTATGGGTGTGTCCCAAATATCTGTGATTATGGAGAATTGTGTCAATCTTTTGTGTTGACGTAACGTAGGGTACAGTGTCACCATTTGGAAGTATTCAGTGTAGCGTGCCATATATGTTTTTGAACAGGTGTTTGTTCTTGAGGACTTTCTCTTGGATGTCCATTGGTGTTCCAGGTGGGAACCCCTCCTGAAGATTTTCATGATTAGCATGGGCCAGTTGGGGTCGCCATCAGTGCGGAGGATGTGTTTATTGTATAGCCTTGATTAGGCGTCTGCAGTAAGCATCTCTCTGGCTGGCTTGTATTTAATTTACATGGGGTATCTCTGTATGAGACTCATCCATTTGGCTTGTCTCCTTGACAGGTGTTGTTGTGTTTTAAAGAATATCAACAACTTGTGGTTGGTGAGTACTTTGAACGTCTGGGCTCCTTCTAGGTAACATTGCATTTCATGAGACAGTGTATGATGGTGACCAACTCCTTATTGTGTATAGGGTATCTTTATTTGCCGCCCAATAGCTTCCTGGATTCATATGCCACAGGGAGGAAGTCCTTTTGGGCCGTTTGGATACGGAGGACTTCTCCTATGGCATAATCAGAGGCGTCGGTTTCTAGCTCATAGACACCCTTGCAGTTAGGGTATTGCAAGATGGGGGCAGTAACCATGTGCTTTTTTAACTGGTGGAAATGTGATCTCGCAAAGGTGTCCAAACAAACTTGGTTGTTTCCCCTGTGATGGCTGATAGGGGGGCTGTTAGGGCGCCCCAGTCAGGGATAAACCTGTGTATATATACTACCATTCCAAGGAAAGTGTGGAGTTTGCTCTTGTTTCTTGGGACTGACATTTCTGTTATAGCGCGTATCTTGTCTGGATTGGGCTTGATGCCATTCTTGCTAATGATGTGACCAAGGAAGGTGAGTTCAGTTGAGAAGAACTTGCATTTGGATGGTTTGGCAATCAGTTGGTTTTCCTGCAGGGTACAGAGGACTGTGCAGACGTTTTCCCAGTGTTGTTGTAGGTTGGGACTATAGATGATGATGATGTCGTCCAGGTAGATGATTGCTCTTTTCCTAATGTGTTCCTTGAATAATTCATTCATGAAGGTTACAAAGGTACTGGGAGTGTTTGTCATGCCAAAATTGTGACAACACATTAAAAGGATCCGTATTTAGTCTGAAATTCAGTCTTTGGAATGTCTTCAGGTTTCACGCAAATTTGGTGATATCCTGCTGTCAAATTGATTTTTGTGAAGATTTGGGACCCCCCAGGGCATCAAAAAGGTCATCAATTAAGGGCAGGGGATACCTGTTCTTTATTGTGACCTTTTTGAGGGCCCTGTAGTCTGTGGCTAGGCAGAGGCCTCCATCTTTCTTTGCCACAAAGAAGACAGTGGAACCAAAGGGTGATTTTGAAGATCTGATGAGGCCTTTCTTGAGTGCTTTGTCAAGGTAGGCTTTAGGGCGTCGTCTTCTTGTGGTGTGAGGCAGTAGATGGGTCACGCCTTAGGCACACTACCTTTTAAGTCAATCTCATGTTGTATACCCCAATCAGGGGATAGCCCGGGTAGTGTTTCTTGGAATATGGAGGGAAACTTGTTGACCAGCTGGTCTCTAATTGGGTTTTGTTTGTGATGTATTTCTGTGTTTTTGAAGTGGATGACTTCATATGTACACATGCTCCAATTGATTTTGCTGACGTTGGTTTCCTTCTCTGTTTCCATGATCTTTATGAATGTGATCCCTCATGAGGGTGTCAAGGTGTGTTGGGTACACATGATGGTGGATTTCTCCTCTCTGGATAGTGAGCGTGGCACTGTCCCAGTCTATGTGAGGCTTTGTCCTTTGCATCCAATCTAATCCAAGTATGATATCATATTTTGGGATTGGGATGATGGGGCCACTAATTGTTGTTTGGATGTCTCCAATTTGGGCCTGGAAAGAGTTGGTCTTGTGGGTAACTGGTGTGGTACGGTTGTCTGCCATGATGACTCTTTTGATGTTACTTCAAATGGTAGGTAACTTCATGAGGTCTGTGAAACTCTTGTTAATAAGTTATTGGTTGGCTCCAGTGTCAAATAGCGCTGTGCCTTGGTATCTGCAAAAACAGAAAGGACAGGTAAGGAGTTTATTTCCAGATTAGGCAGCAAACAGTAGAGGGTCTCTGGAGGGAACCTGGATCATGGTGATGGAGTCCACGTCCTATTCTCTGTACGAGTCTTGTGAAGAGGGGGAGGGCAGCTCGCCTAAGCACTTGCCTGAGCTTTTCCCTCCTTGTTGGTATCTTCAGTGCTAGTCTGGTTGACTTGTGCAGTTTGATTCCCCGTTTTGAGGTTGGTTATTGTTGGCTTGGTTGTTTTGCTTGTTGGGGCGAGGCTCTCTCTTAACTGCAGGGGTTTCCTTATGCTTGTTTGTAGTGTGTAGATTGTCAGACTTCTGAGCTGTACGTTTTCCTTCTAGTAATACATCCTCGGGGTTTTTTGCAGAGGGTCATGTTGAACTGACATCTGATATGTGTAGGAAGGTCATTGTAGAAGTCCAGGCGTAGTCCAGGTTCATCAAAATTGATGGTGTTGTGCGCACAATCACGTAGTCCTTCATATGTGGCAATGTATTCCTTGATGGTTCCTATCATTTTGAAGGTTTGGAGTTTGGTTATGATCACTACGTCTGAATCTTTCATGGAGAACTTTTTGAGGAATGCAGCTTTGAATAGTTCCCAGTTTTCCTTCTGGTCAGGGTGTTGAGCTAGCCATTTGGTAACAAAGTATGAGGCAGTCCCTGTGACGCAGAGGGCAATTTTGCTAACCCAAAGTCTTTGGGGGTACTCCACTTGTTTGAACTTGCTGTTGTAACTGTGCTGTTTTAGCAGAGTTACACGGGTAAAGAACATTTAGAAACTAGATAATAATCTTTATTGGAGAGATAGTGATTATATAGTTTGTGTGAATCAAGGATAGTAGGAACAAGATTGGTGATCACACAGCTAGATAGAAGAAGGGGGTGGCTTGATCCTGATAATGAGTCAAGCGCCAAATCAAGGTATCCACCGTGAAGGATCATCATCTGTTCATATTGTTGGATTTGGTAATTTGAGTTGACTTCCTAGTCTGGCTTTGGGTGACCAGTTGATTAGATTACGGGTCACAAACCCGCTTGGTTGGAACCTTGCTGGCGGGTTAAGACTGCGGTTTTTACACCCCCCAGCTGAAGGTTGGCCTCCTCTGGGGGCAGGTTGTCAGGGAGGTTGTCAGGAGCCCAGGCGCTGTATCAAATCAGTTGTTGCTTGGTGGCAGGCAGGGCGGTTTCTTGTTGTTTCTGTCTTGCTTTGCAGGGCCGTAGGCAATTGTGGTGTAAGGTCTTGTCTTGTTTGCGTTTACCAAGCCCTTGCACAAGGTAAGTGTTATTATTGTTTACCTTTAGAATGATTGCTGGCCCTACTTTCTTGAGTTGTAGTTTGCTTTTGTCTCATTCATAACCCAGACTTTGTCCCCGACTTCATGTCTTTGACGGATGGAAATGAAGGTCTTTTGTAAGTGTTCCTTTTCTTTGGCTGCTTGTTTGCTGTTGGACTCTACTACTTGAGGATCCAAGCAAGGGGGGACTTGACTTGGAATTTCCAGTTTAGGTCCTGTCAGTGCTTGAATGATATTTGGCTGTGTGCCATATACCAGTTCAAACAGGCTTTTTCCGGTGGATCTGTTCACTTGGGTTTGGCACACAAGTAATGCAGTTGGTAACTGCTTATACCAGTCTTCAGGTCTCCTGGTGGTGAGTTTGGCTAGAGCTTGCATAAGGCTACCATTAAGCTGCTCTACACGTCCATTGGCATGTGGATAGTATGGTGTTGTGACGGTGTGTTTGACCCCATTTTTGGTGAGGTACACATTGGTGTCTTTAGGGTCAATTCTTTGCCTCCATTGGTTATCAGGAGTTCTGGCTTTCCAAACCTGCTGATTATTTCCTTGCCAATGAATTGTTGGACGTTGTTGCCGGTGTGTGCCTTCACCGCTTGGGCTACTGGCCACCTTGTCGCAAAGTGAATGGCTGTGATGATATATTTTTGTTGTTGTGCTTTCATGGCATGGGGCCCACAATGTCAAGAGTCCATACTTTGAATGGTAGTTGGGTTTGAATGGGGAGTACAGACTTAGGCGGGGTTTTGCTTTTGGCAAACTTTTTGCAAACCTTGCACTGTTCTAACACTTCCTGGACATTGTGGTATAAAGTTGGCCACCAGGCTTTATGCTTTAGGAATTTGTATAGATTTTGGCTCTTAGTATTTCCAAGATCTCTGTGGTAGCAAAGAATGGTGTTGACTCATTGATGTGTGGGGATGTAGGGAATTGTTGTGCCATCCAACATTTTTCTATGAAGAGTCCTGTATACGTCAGCAAAGAGATGTTCATTCTTGATGACCGTTTCTTTGGTGATATGGGTTGTGCCTGCAGGGAATCCTTTGTCTTTTGTATGTAGCACTAGGAGAGGCTAGTCTGGGTCAAGCCCATTCTCTCCCCTAGAAGCGCGGACATACAGTTGGGACAGGGTGTCTGCCATGGCAAGCTTGGCCCTGGGCTTATATTGGATGAGCATTTTAAACCTTTCTAATATTCTCATCCACTGCGCTTGACAGTGTGACAGGTTTGCTTGTGTCTTGAAATAGATGAGCAACTTGTGATCAGTTAGTGCTGTGAATTCTTCCTGCCGTTCCAAGTAACAGCGTTTTTGACTAGGCAGTGTACGATGGCCAGTAGTTCTTTGTTGTGGATTGGGTATCACCACTTGCCATCCGTCAGTTTGCGCGACTTATAGGCTACAGGAAAGAAGTCACTGTCACTATTCTTAATTTGTAGTACTCCCCCAATGGATGCATCTGAGGCATCGGCTTCCATCTGGTACTCTCTGTCTCGTTTTGATATTGTAAGATGGAAGCTGTTGTGAGCTTTTCTTTGAGACGTCTAAAACAGAGGTCACATTGGGGGGTCCATACAAACTTGGACTTGGCGCCTGTTATGGCAGACAAGGGGGCAGTCAAGACGCCACAGTTGGGTATGAAGCGTCGTAAAAAGGCCACCATTCCCAAGAAGGTGCGTAGTTCTGACTTGTCCTTGGGAGGTGGCATCCTGCAGATGGCTTGTATCTTTTGACTGTTGAATTGATGCCGTCTTTTGAGACTATGTGTCCCAAGAAGGGTAGTTGCTCCTGGAAGAACTGGCACTTGGAGGGCTTGGCCAACAGTTTGTGCTGTGCCAAGGTTGCAAAGGCTTCTTCCAGGTCTTTGTGGTGCTGTTCCACTGAGGGGCTGTAGACAATAATATTTTCCAGGTACACTAGGGCATGTTTGCCTATGTGTGGCGCAAACACTTTGTTCATGAAGGTTACAAAGGTGGACAGGGCATTGGTCATGCCAAAGTTGAGTACCACACATATGTAGGAACCATACTTAGTGCAGAAGGCTGTCTTGGGTATGTCTTCTTCCTTGATACAAATCTGATTGTAGCCTGCAATTAGATCAATCTTGGAGAAGACAGTGGCTCCTCCCAAGGCATCAAAGAGGTTGTCAATCAGTGGCAGTGGGTAACAATTCTTAATAGTGACTTTTTTAGGGCACAGTAGTCCGTGACCAGGCGTAAGGTACCGTTCTTTTTAGCCAAAAAGAATACAGCAGCCCCAAAGGGAGACTGTGAGGGGCAGATAAGTCCTTTTTCCAGTGCCTCCTTGAGATAGGCGCACAGGGTGTTGTCCTTGTTTGGGGTCAGTTGTTAGATGGGACGTGCCTTGGGCACAGCCCCTTGAGTTGGATAGAGTGTTGGATGTGCTTCTCAGGGGGTAGCCCAGGTAACACTTCTTTAAGATTTCTGGGTGACGGGCCACAATGTCGTGATCTTGAGGCATGGAGGTATCCTGGTGGTCCTTGAAGTGTATGATTTCATACTGACAGGAATCCCAGTCAATTGCTTTCAGGTTTTCCTTCTTGTCCAAAGCCTCTGTGATGTGTACAAAGACGTGGTCACGTAGGAGTTGGTCCACAGAGTCAGGATAGATCTGATGGTTGACGCCTTCACGCTTGATGGTCAACACAGAGGTTGCCCAGTCCACATGGGGATTGTTTTTCTGTAACCAGTCTAGTCCCAGTACAATGTCAAACTTAGGGAAGTTGATGACAGGATCTTAGATGGTGGAGTGGAGGTTCTCAAGCATGAGGAGAAGGGGGAAGTTTCCTTTGTCACGGCAATGTGATGTTCATCAGCCAGGACCACTTTTTTAATCTGCAAAGGATTAGTGGCCAGCTTGAATTTATTCACAAAGCTGCTGTTGACTAAGGTTCAATCTGCACCCAAGTCCAGGAGTGCTGAGCCTGTGTAACTGCAAAAGCGGAAAGGGTAAGACATCAATTTATTGGGATGTCTGGCAATGGTGTATAGTACCGGGTCTTCCGAGGGCACTTAGATCATTGGGCATTGGTCCACATCTTCAGGTCAGTATTTATTGTTGGGCAAGTCAGGGGTTGTGTGAGGAGAGCTTGGCTTGCTTAGTGCTCTCCCTGTGCTTTTCCCTCATCTTGGTTGCCTTGGGTGGCAGTGACACAGAAATGGGTGCAATTTGACTGATCTTTATTTCCATTTCCATTCCCATTCAAACCTGTGGGTTTGTGGCTGTTGTTGTTTCTGTTGCCTCCAGGAGGTAGTCAAGAGAAGAGCCTGCTTAGATGGGAGTCCTTGGGCCTTTCTTGTTTCCCAGTCTGTGCCTTGTGTAGGGTGTTGGATGTTTGTTCCGCTTTCTCTGCTTCATAGTACAGGCTTTGCAGGTTGGGTACCTGTTCCAGGTTCACATGTCTCATTACGTGCAACTTGAGGGCGTTGTAGTACATGAGATGTGTAGCTGGGGTGTCAAAGGCCATGTTGGATGGGGCACGGAGACAGAGTTCCTTGTAAGTGCAGGTAAGCTCTTTAACAGTGCTTTTCTGAGTCAGGTTCTTTACTTGGCGTATGATCATGAGCGCTGTATCCTTGAGCACAAACCTTGCCAAGAAGTCTTGTTTGAAGGTGTCCCAGTTCTTGTCAGTGTGTTCTTTGTGCCACTTGTCACACCAGGTGCCAGCGTCATGGGTCAGACAAATGGAAATCTCCACATCCCAAAATTGCTGTGGGCATTCCATTTGAGCCAGCTTGCTTTGGGCGGACTGGATCCATGCGGCAGCATTGTTGTTGTTGGCCCTGGCAAAGGGCTCTAAGGCAGTGCTGTGGAGTCTTTGTGCAACATAGGCAGGCATGGTGGTTTTGTCAGCTGGTTGCAGCATTGAGGAAGGTGCCTGAAAGAACTTTTGGGCAGACAGGGCGTTGAAGGAGGGTAGCAGGATCACTGTGTTTTGGTAGAGGACAAAACCATCAGGTATCTTGGTACCAGGAGTATATGGAGTCCAGTCAGGCAGGAGGCCAGACATAATTCTGTCAAGAATTTGTTGGCTGCAGCGTGTGCGGGCAACAGGTGGAATTTTTCAAGATAAGGTAGGATGGAGAGCCTACCTGTGCTACAATGTAACTGTCTGTTTTAGCAGAGTTACACGGGGAAAGAATATTTAGAAGCTAGATAATAATCTTTATTGGAGAGATAGTGATTATATAGTTTGTGTGAATCAAGGATAGTAGGAACAAGATTGGTGATCACACAGCTGGATGGAAGAAGGGGGTGGCTTGATCCTGATAATGAGTCAAGCGCCAAATCAAGATATCCACCGTGAAGGATCATCATCTGTTCATATTGTTGGATTTGGTAATTTGAGTTGACTTCCTAGTCTGGCTTTGGGTGACCGGGTAATTGGATTGCGGGTCACAAACCCTCTTGGTTGGAACCTTGCTGGCAGGTTGAGCCTGCGTTTTGACATTGCTCTCAGTGCTGTTGATCTAAAGAGAGGCGTTCTAACAGTGTAGACCTGCAAAGGCACCAATCTCAGCAATGTGTAAACGCTGAAACACCATGTTGGGTATCTCAAGTTGCATAGACACTGTTGTAGCTGGCGTGGTAGGGAACAGTCTGTGGTTTTTGAGGGCGTTGTACTGGTCAATAAATACAAGGAGATTATTGTAGATTATAAGTCCAGGGGGGACGTTTGTCCTACTTTGTAATCTCTCTAACTGTTAGGGAGTGACATTGCTTGGGTTCTTTTCTTGGGAGGAATTTTTCCTTTGAGTCGGGTAGGTATGAATAACCTACCTGTGCTAACACTGTCAAGTTTATACTTCTAGGAAGTATAATAACAAAAATAGGGGAAGATTAAGAAGAGAATGATACTTTATTGAATATGAATATAGGTTAATATATAGTATCATGATAAGCCACATGGCGTCCACGTACATCATGGAGGTCATGGGGCTTATCTGAGTAACGTCCCTCTTGAGTCACAAGGCTTAATCAAGTTGTGTTCCATCTAGGACCTGAATTGAGTGATCCCCGTCATAGATGGTTGACTGATAAAGGTGCCACTGGTTTATTGACTGAGCAGTGAACCACTTAGTGAGCCGCTTGGTGATTTACTTGGGGAGTTAATTCCCCGAGAGGGGAGTAATCAAAGATGTTGCAACACTGCTATGACATACATGGACAACATCTAGCTTCTCATGATAATATATAATATCATATATTCATATCCAATAAAATATCTTTCTCTTCTTAATTTTCCCCCTTATCTTGTTTATTATACTTCTAAGAGGTATATACTCAACAGCCATGACACCACCCTCCTTCTTTGAAAATGAGGAATTCCCTCCTCCTGGTAGTGCTGAAAATGCAGAGTTCTTATGGGAAGGGGGTAGTTTCATAGTGGCTAGAAATGCTTTTATTGACCTACTTCTTGGGGGATATTTTATTGAAAGCCTTGTAGCATCTCTTGAGAATAAATAAGTTAAGATGTGTAATCCAATCATTTTTAGAGGCTGGATACCCTTCCAGGTCACTAGGCAGTGTAGGCATTTACATGATAGTTTAGAGACAATTATCAATTATAGCTGATATTCTGATTGACCCTCCACCATTTTAGGGTCAGAGGTAGATACTGGGGGCCATTCATACCTAGTTAAAAGACATTCATGAAAGGTAATGAATATATGAAAGGAGGGAGATCCAGTTGGTATTCAGATGATATAATCTCCTTAGGATTTCAAAAGGAACAATCCTTCTAGGGCCTAGTTTTTGGCAGGGGACTTCCAAGAGCATGTTTTGGGAGACAATTAATACTTTGTCACCAGTCTCATATTCTGAGAATTCTCTTCTCTCCATTTCCACACATGTCTTGTAAGTTGTCACAGTGTGTTTTAAGGGCTCCTTAAATTCTTTGTGAATTCTCTTTAGGGAGACTTCTTGTGAGGATGCCAATTCTCTTTGCTTGTTGAGAAGAAGCCAAAGCTACATTTGGATTTGTAGCCATAGATTGCATAGAATGGGAGACATTAGTTAAGAATTTAGGGACAGTATTGTAGGAAAATTAAGCCATTGGGAGATTTTGGTACCAGTTGTCTTTTTCTGCATTGGAATAGCATCTAATAAATGCTTACAAGCATTAATTTAATTTCTCTGTTTGGCTGTAAGACTGGGGGTGATAGGCTGTTGACCTGCACAGTTTGATGAAAAGGTTTCTGGAAAATTCTTCTCATAATTGAGCTGTAAATTGAGGACCTCTGTCATTTAAAATCTATTGAAAGATGCCATGATTGATGTACACATTTTAAATAAAGAGCTTAGCCATTGGAACTGGTGTGATTGTGGTTTGCAAGGAATGGAGTGGCTCATTTTTATAAACTTGTCTACCACCAACATAATTTCATCATTGTCATTGAAAAGGGTGAGCACAACTATGAAATATACTAATAGGGATGTCTAGGGACTGTTTGCAATATGTAGAGGAGCCATTAGGCCTGTCTTCTTAAGGCAAGGGGGTTTGATTTTAGACAAACTACACAACCTTTCAGGTGTTTTTCTACCTCAGGAGTTAGTCCTCTTCAATTAAATTTTCTACAGATTATTTATATAATATTGTTCTTCCCTTGATGTCAAACCAATATTTTACAATTATGAGCCTTGGTAACTTCTTGGAAAATGTCTCCATCTGGTACTCATAAGCAACTGTTATATATTATGATACTGTGACAGAAATCACTGGGTAGTATGAAGAGGTCACCAAATGTTGAGGAATAATCACCCAAATCCATAAGCAGTCAATGATTAGCTACCACCAAGCTTCAAATACTATTTAGTGAAATTTCCAAAAGCTACACTGGGATTTAACAGGATAGTTAACCCCAACCAAAGTAGTCCTAGATAAATAGCCTGCAACAAGATTAAAGAATCCTTAGAATAAAGCTCTGGACATTGGGAATTAGCAATAGTATCAGTTTTTGATTCTGGAGCAAAGACTCCAAGATTGGTGGGCATAGACAATGTAGAGCCCAAAGCAGGACTCATCTTCCTGTTACAATTTTATTTAAAAGCATGTTGTAAGGAATATAGTGGAGAAGGCTCACCAAAGAATGCATTTTAAAAAATTTTAACCAGGAGATAATTTTAAGGTTATTGAGTATATTTTTAGGGAGGACTCAACTCTTGAAGTCAAACAGTGGAAATTTTCAATATGTATCAAAATTATTGGCTCAGCAATACCACCTAAATTCATGGCTCCTATCCTATCCCATCATTCCAAAGAGTACCTTGTCCAGCATGCAAAATAACCTTGTGTGATTAATATTTTTGACCATTCTGATAAATGAGGTTGTATTGAGTGATCTCAGATTACGTCTATTTATTGGTGTCAATCTGCCCAGGGTAATCAGATTATGCTGACAAACTGGAGCGGCAGTAACCCTTTTTCAATCAACAGTCTTATTTAAATCTTTCAACTTGGTCAACTTAGTTAACTGTTTCCCCAATTTCTTGGCTTTCTGGTTAGGACAGATACTATCCTCAGAGTGTTGTGTTCTGAGGTGCAGCACAGACCCACAACAGGAAATCCTACCATTAGGATAGGATTTGTACTAAGCCTTGGATTAGTTGGCAGGGAAGGTGAAGCAATTACCTTGTGGTCCTGAAAAAGTAAATCTCTGCTAGTTGTGGCTAGAGAGAGGCGCCAAAGTACTGGAAGACACAAAGGCAAAAATGTGAATAGAACTTAATTTAAATTGGTGAAAGTGAAATAGAATATATATCATTTGCTGTTACCACAAAGAGATATAGAGACAGTGGGATCACATGCCACAGGTATGAGTGGGGCAAGTGAGTTGTTCAGAGCAAGAAAGACAAGCAGCTGAATTTCCATCTTTGAAATCAACTCATTTTGAGGGGCAAAGGCAAAAGCAAAATATTTGTCCTCAAAAGTCCCCACCAAATGTTGCAACTGAACTAATGAGAGTTCATTATTTGATTGGGGAAGACAACAGTCCAATAGAAATGACAAAAATGAATAGAATAAGATGTGGTTTATTGAGGGATACTGTGATTAATATACTATATAGGGAAGCCACAGGCTCACAGGGGATGGCACAGTGGCAGGTTTAATATAAGGTTTAAACTGTGGAATAACTTGCACAGAAATCAGCAAGTTGAATTGACAATGTTCCTAATTAGGAGATAGTGCCTGCAATTTGACATCACATCAGATTGATCCATGTTGTTAGATACGTCCTGGGGCAACTCATTGAGTGTCCTTGTGTATTGTAAGATTCATTATCAGGCAAAGAGAGAAACTTGGTTGCAACACCCCTCTTTCCCCCTGTTTGCTGTCAAAAACCAGGATCAGATCTTGCAGAAGATCTGGAAAGGTCCACATAAAAAACTTTTTTGTGGAGATGGTGAAGCAGGAGCGCAATCAATCATGGTGGAGCTTTTTGGTGTTTCCTTGGGCGTCTTCAAGTTGATAGGTGTGGTTATCATAGACTGCAGCTATTTTAAAGGGTCCCAAATTATTGGGCTTCAATTTGGCTGAGTCCAGGTTGAGGGCATAGACAGGGTCACCTACGGCGTATCTTGCCTCAAGGTGCTTTGTCTCCCCCTCAATTTGTTTATGTTCACTGTCTCAGGCTTTGGATTGCCACTGACTCAGGGAGGGGGTAGTTGTCAGGGGAGGTTTTCTGGGAACTGTGGATCATAATTTCCATTGCTCTACCCCTGTCAAACTGGCAGGGATCCCAAAGACCAAGGTGCTGGGGCTGAACCCAGTGCCCCTTTTAATTCTTGCTTGTAAGATGAGTAAGGAGATGGGCAGGTGTTCAGTACACGTGGTATTGGGGTGCTCCTGTGAGAGCTTGACAATCAATTGGTCCAAAAAATCATTTAGGCGCTACACACACCCATTGGCCTGGGGATTGTAGGGCGTTGTGACTACTTGTTGAGGGTGTTCTTGGCACAATACGCCTTAATGATGTGTCACACAAGCTCAGGCTCACTATCTGTGATAAGCTGCTTGGGTCGCCCAAAGCAGGCCATAATTTCCTTGCCAATGAAGTGAATAATGGTAGTGGCAGTATGGTTAGTGATTGCCCACACTACTGGCCAATGGGTGAAGTAGTCAATGGCTGTAATGATGAATTTCTTTCCTAGCCTGTCTTTAGGGAGAGGTCCCACAATTTTAAGGGCCCACTCTTCAAAGGGTTCTATGGCATTGATAGGTAGAACCAACTTGGGAGGTGCAGGCTTAGACATGTTCTTTTTGCACAACACACATGTCATAAGGAAGTCCAAGATGTCTTGACGCATACTGGGCCACCAAACCTTACACTTCATGATTTCAAAGAGGTTACACCCTCTGATATAGCCTAAGGTGCAGTGGTAGTGTAGTATGGTGTCCCCTTGTTATGTGGTGGAGATGTAAGGTGTCTTTTTACCTGTTTCTGCCTGGCAGCAGACATTACCAGCGTCAGTGGTGAACTGACTTTTTTTATCCTTTAGCTTGGAAATAGTCATGGAGTTGAGGCCTTTGTAAAAAGTGGCTTCAGGACGTAGATAGATCATGGGCCAGTCTGGGTCTAAGCCGTTGTCTCCCATGATGAACACTACATAAAGCCCAGAGAGGGCATTGGCTGTGGCAAGTTCCTTCCCAGGTTTGTATTCAATGCACAATTGATAGAGGGACAGGCGCTCAACCCATCCTACTTGATGTCAATTTAAGTGTGACTGAGTGTTGAAGTACTGGAGCAATTTTTAATCTTTTATGATGCAGGGTGAAAAGGTGGCGCCCTCCAGATAACAGCGCCATTTCTTGACGCAGTACACACTTGCTGTTAACTCATTATCATGTATGGGGTAGCATTGCTCTGAATTGGTAAGCTTCCTGGATTTGTAGGCCATGGGGAGAAAGACACATTTGTCAGTTTCCATCCTTAGAACTCCCCCTATGGCCCTGTCAGAGGTGTCAGTATTAGGTTTTTACTGGCAGTTCTATTGGGGAATTGCAGTACAGGTACATTAATAAGCTTCTGCTTCAACCTCTTGAAGGCTTGATCTCTGGAAGGTGTCCATTGAAAGCGCTGTTTGGTGTTTAGGAGCTTGTTGAGAGGTGCAATCAGTTCTCTGCAATTGGGGATGAACTTCCTTACATAGGCAACCATGCCCAATAATGTGTGCACCTGGCCCATATTGGTAGGGGGTGACATGCTTGTGATTGCCTTAATATTGGCAGGGTCAGGATTTATCCCTTGGAAAGAGATGGTGTTCTCAGGGAACAAGAGCTCTGACTGGAGGAATTTGCATTTGGAAGGCTTGGCCTTTAACTGGTTTTTACAAAGGATGTAAAGAACAGTACATAGGTGTTGGAGATCTGTGATCTGATCTTGACTGAAGACAATAATGTTGTCAAGGTAAACAACCACACATTTCCTAATCAATTCTTCAAAGGCTTTGTTCATCAACATGGCAAAGGTGGAGGGAGTGTTATCCATTCCAAAATTCATGAAACAACACTCAAACAACCTGTAGCGTGTGCAGAAGGCAGCTTTTGCCTTGTCCCCTGGTGCAATGCGGACCTGGTTGTACCCTGTGGTGAGATCAATCTTACTAAGACCTTTGCACCCATAAGTGTGACAAAAAGGTTGTCAATTAGCAGTTTGGGTATTTGTTATTGACTGTCACTTTGTTTAGAGCGTGGTAGTCAGTTACCAATTAAAGGGACCCGTCCTTCTTAGCTACAAATAAGACTGCAGCCCCATATGGCAAGAGAGAGGGGCAGATGAAGCCCTTATCAAGCATGTCCATAAGTTGTTGACAGAGAGTCTTGTCTATCTTGGGCGTCAAACAATAAAGAGGGTGTGCCTTGGGCAGCAACCCTTACAACTAAATAGCATGCTGTATTTCTCTTGGAGGAGGCAACTGGTCTAATGTTTCACTGAAGACGTCCTGGTACTCCTCAAGAAGTGCTACAAGTGCTGGTGAGGGTGTGATGGTCAAGGAAGGAGCCACAGTGGGTTTAGAGCGGATGAGTTTGACTGAACACTGATTAAAGTCAAGCTTCCCCCTTGAAATTGTAGGTACTGGTCTCTGTGAGCCTGAAAAACACGGGTTTGTGGAGCACTTTACTCATCTCAATGGGATAGATATGAAAGTCCACCCCATTTCTGTTGAGTGTGATCACAATGGTATCCCAGTCAATTTATGGGAAGTCGTGTTGGAGCCAGTTGAGGTCAACAATAACATTATGGCTGAGACCCACCATGATCAGCCCAGAGAGCCTAACCTGGATGTTCCCCATTCTCACATAAAAGGGTACTGTCTCATATGTGATTGCTATTCTGCGGGAGTTGGCTACATGCACTGCTTTGAATCAACTAGGTACTCAATCTAGTTGTTGGGAATCTGCAAATTCCTGGTTGATCATGATGTGATTTGCCCCAGTGTCTACCAAAGGTTTGTGGGTGTTCCCACGGAAACAGAAGGGGTAGGCCAAGCAAGTTATTTTATTCAACAAATGACTTGCTTGTAGTACTGGATTGTCACTGTGGACTTGGAAGACGTCCAGGGTTTTGACTTCATGGATATTGTAATTGCAGGGGTTCTTTGCAAGCAAGGATTGAGAGGATGGGTCAGGTGGGGTTGCAGGACCTCTCGTTGCTACAACCCCCAGGCTTTTCCCTGCTCCTCAATCTAAGCTAGCTGAAGCTCCCCCTTGCAAGGGTGCTTAGCTCCATTTTCCTGCTGACAAGATTGGCGGCAGTCCATTTGGTTGTGGGTGCTTCCAGGTGTGGGACAAGATTGAGGAGAGACATCATTGAATCTGCAAAACCCCATTGAGGCTTGGTTGTTGGCCTCCACAATGGCTTTATAACAGTCATCAACAGAGGTGCAACATCCTACAGGGACCCACTTGCAAATGTGGGGATTAAGCCCATTGACAAATACTGTAAATTCAGAACCTGAACGTAAAAATGCGGGATTGTCAAATCCTTGGTCCAAATTTCAAATCACTTTTGCGGGTAACTCAGCTGAGTGAAAATTAAAATATTTAATAAAATTAACCATTTAATTTGACTTTTTTGGTTTATTTAAATTGGCAAATTCCAAATCCCTTGAACAGATAACTCAACTAAAAAAAGACAAAACTCAGCAAACAAATGCGGGATGCATTTTTCAAAACGTGGGATTCTAATGTAAAATTTGAGATTTCTTGTATGTCAAACAAATCATAGACATCATGTAAAAATTAACAAATCTGAAATTGCGGGATTGTCAAATTCAGGAACCAAGTTTAAAATCATAATTGCAAGGAATTTGAAATAAATATAATTTATGGGTGTCTCAAAAAGGATGCTAAAGGATCTAGAGTGGATTTGTGCTAAATCTTTTAGGAATCATAGTCATTCTCAAAAATCCCCCTATTCCATTTAGGACGGCTAAAATTTAGATCCTATTATTCACAAAATTAACATATTTAACAATAAAATTGACTAAAATATACACTCCCCTTTTTGGGTTTAAGTTTTTTGAATAAAATTTATTATGTCTTCTTCCAACACCAACCAAGTCAACAAGCTGTTCCCTGGCCTTGAAAAAATCATGCAGGGCTACGCTGGGTCTCTTAACAGTGAAGCCTCTGTCTATAGCCACTCCCAACCCGCAGGCCCCTCCACAAACCCCACTCATGAGTGTGTTCTTTCTCCTGCAACTTCTAGCATGGCCCTGTTTGCCCATCATGCAAAGGCAGCTGCCAACCCAAATCCTGAATCAACAATGGCATCTGGAACCAGCCATTTGAGCCATGGGGTCACCCAGAGAGCCCTGAATCCTGAAACAGCCAATCAGATGGCATTGAGCAGTTCCCAAGATGGACACATCCCTCCCCAAGCCAATCAGCCTGCAAGACGCAGAAGAAAATTAATCACTCAAGAGATTGTTCTCAAAATGGTTGAAAAGCAAGGGATGCTTATGTCCCTTGGGGAAATTGCGGCCACAATGGGGTTTACAAAGTCCACTGTGGCTGCAACCCTGCGAGCCCACGCCAACTGTGGCCCCCTACCAAGAAGACCCCAACTGGTGCCTGTTCTTTGACTGAAGGTGAAAAATCTCACCCTCTCATGATGGCTATTATGGAGCGTGACCTGTGGATGCCCCTGGTCCAGGTCCATCTCTAACTGGGACTCCACAGCATTTTCACCAATAAGAGAACAGTGAATTTGTGGATGCACAAAGTTGTGATTGCTGCTAGAATGTTGTCCAATCAAGTTCTCACTGGCCCCAGTTTGGTGAATATTGACCCATACAATTCAACCATCATCAATTTTATTAAAGGGAGGGCAATGAGGGCCCGCAATGATGTAATCTTCCTGTCATACCCCAAGATTTTGGCAAGTATTCAAGACTATGGAGAAAAGTGTATCCAGTCTGGCGTATACAAGCTTGGGCCAATATTGTATTGTTTTGTCGGGGTTTTATTAGAAGTTTCCCCATTGGGCATCAATTACTACTCAGCAATATCAAACACCGCAGATGTGTATGCCTACCAGACAGAGCTCAAGGCCATGCTGGAGGAGTGGGCCACACAAAACACTGTGCACACAGTTGTATTGAGTGCGGAGATGGAGCAGCAGGAATGGGCTACCCAAGAAATCAGGGCTGTGGGGCATACCTGTTGATCCTATGCCATAAACCATGCCAATATGCATCTTGCAGATGTATGTCTCTATAATTTTGGTTCCACACTCAGGCGCATAAAGCCTGCCACATACAACAAACTTTGCACCTGAATTGATAAGGGTTATGAGATTTTCCCTTCTGTGTTTGTCCAGGACCTATCAGATCTTGTCATTTTCTATGCAAGTGACAGTGATAAGTCCAGAAAGGACTCCTGCCTCCCCCCACACCAATCCATTTGTTTCAACAAGCCTGCATATGTGATGGAAAACAAATTTGAGCAATTGAAGCACTCAGCTCTTGCTGCCCCTTCACAGTCAACCAATCCTGCCTCCCCAACCCCCATCAAGCCACCTGCCTTCCAACCCTGACTCCCAAACCACTGCCCATCCCCCACTATATCTGATGTGTCCCTTTCACAGCACAGATGAAGGCAATGTTCATTCTGCCTATTCCCTCTTCTTATTGTCCTTTGATGAGTAAAATAAACCTTTTCTTTGTGACAACTTATTAAAATTAATATTTCTCTTTAAATTCACAATTAACAATGTTTTTTTACATTTTTAGCATTTCCCATATTTAAAAAATGTGTTGTACATTTGATGTGGTAACATATAATTATTTTCATGATTATTTTCATTATCATTAATAAATTAAAGACCATAAATGTAAATATTGCATTAAAATATTTCAATTAAACGTCAACTATTGATATTTTGATATTATGTGCATAACTCAATGCATTTTATTTAATAAAATTCATTGTAAATTTGACCTTTTTCATTGTAATTTATTGAAATGTACTGTGTTTATATTAGAGTGCCATTAACACTTAGTATGAATATTGATGCATAGTGCATTTTACAGCCTGTATATTTATCTATTGATAATAATTCTGTAAAGTTTTCAGTCAGATTTTGCAAAGTAATGATAATGTAATGAATTAATAAAATAACGTATCTTATCATTAATTGGTTGATTTTCTTTGCTGTGGAAATAGTGCCTTTTCTGATATTTTTGCACTGGTTTCCAATTGGTTGGTTTCACATCCAATCACACAGGCAATAGGAAATCAAGTTGCCACCCCAACAGCATCCAGTCTTGGGGTGGCAACTTGATTTCCTATTGCCTGTGTGATTGGATGTGAAACCAACCAATTGGAAACCAGTGCAAAAATATCAGAAAAGGCACTATTTCCACAGCAAAGAAAATCAACCAATTAATGATAAGATACATTATTTTATTAATTCATTACATTATCATTACTTTGCAAAATCTGACTGAAAAGTTTATAGAATTATTACCAATAGGTAAATATACAGGCTGTAAAATGCACTATGCATTAATATTTGTATTAAGTGTTAGTGGCTCTCTAATATAAACACAGAATATTTCAATAAATTACAATGAAAAAGGCCAAGTTTACAATGAAGTTTATTAAAAAAATGCATTGAATTATTCACATAATGTCTGTCAAGATTTCTGGATCTTGAAGAAGAAGAGAGATTATTTTTATTAGGTAAGTTAATCATGTTGGAATGGGATATCTGTATGAAGACATATGTGCTTCTATTGGTGTGGATGGTGTACGCAACAGGCTGTGTTCTGATGCTGGTTGATCTGAGTGATGTGGAAGTCCTGTGGTCCTTTGAAGACGCGACACTGTCAGTGGTTATTTGGAAGGAATTTTCAAGTATCAATAAGTTGCTCTTATTGTACTTTGACACCGCTACTATTCAGACTAGTAGTGATGTTGAAGGGTATTAAATTTTCTGTCTTCCAAGTGATCTTGGAAGGACCCTTTATAGTTGACATCTAGTGGCCAAACTGGTGTCTAACTGCGCACAACTCTTACTAGCTAGCCTATCATCCCCAAGCTACTAGTTTCTCCCCCTAGAGTTGGATCCCAAAACCTGAATAAGGTTTGAGATGAAGTAATATTTTAGGCTGCTGATTTCCCCTATTCAGCCTAGATATTCCTTGACTTAGTTACAGCAACTAAGTTGACACCCATTGGCCAAACTGTCGTCTATGCTCGGCATAATGTGCAAAATTTGCACAGGTGGTCTTCCATCTCACTTCTTGGTGAAACAGGATGTTGTAATTCCCCGTTCCAATCTCTGGGTTGGGTCTGCGTCCCTATTTGGAATCCAGAATCCTTAGCATCTAATTATAGAAGCTTCTGGATTGGCCTGTAACCTGAGACCTGGAATGTCTCAGGTATCTTCTGACTTGGAAACTATATCAATCTTATTATAGTTTCTCTGTATTCTGGAATAGCTGTGTCACTCTGGCTGTGATCCGTCCAATGTCAACCCACAGCTTCAGTGATAGGGATATGGATCAGTCAACCCTAATAGATCAGGATTTCCTGACATTTCCCCCCCACTTGACTGAGCTATATAATTTCTGGAGAACTTCTTTAGCCCATAATATGAGTAGCAATTATTCTGGAGTTAGGAACAAGTCCAATGCCCGCCAGATGGTGGCGCAGATGTCAGAGGAGGACCACCATCATTTCTGTGGGCTTCAGCAAGCAGATACTGGCTCACTCTGGTCTGGGCTGGAAAGTTCAGTTCCAGGCAAAAACAGTGATGAAATCCTGGTGGAGGGTGAAACTGCAGGCAGTCTTCTGTTGGTGGCAAAAAGCGCCTCACTGAGACTCAGGCCAGCTCAGCGCACACCTGCCCTTGTAATTTGGAGAGTGAGCCCTTGGTTGTGGACCCTTATTCCGGCACTTTTACCTTTTGCTTGGTGGATGCCAATCTGCCTAGCCTTGATTCTGTGCCCTTGCTCTGATTGGGTGAGGAGGGTTTCTCCATAACCCAACTTTATTTAGGAATGTATATAATCCCCCAATTCCTTTTTGTAGTAATGGCTCAGCGCCTGCGCCATGATTTCAAGCGGTGTATTTCCCATTCCTGTGAGGGCTTTCACAGTGTGGACGACAGTGACCTGGCGGGGCGGTTGGGTGAACAGTTGGCAGAGCTCCTAGTTGCTACTGGGGATGCAGGCGGGGTAAGCAAGGCTTGTCAAAGCTATGTACTGGACTTTGGCTTGCGGTGTTTTCTTCTTGGTTTGGCGCCCTAGAGGGGTTTCCTCAATTGTACTCATCCCTGGGATTTGACTTCTCAGATGCGCGTGACAGCCATATCTGCTGTGTTGTCTGTAATATATACACCGCTTTGACAGTGGGGCCAAGAAGCAGGCAGTTTGCGGGATGGTGTTACGTGGGGACATAATGCTTACCCCCAATCTTAGCCTGTCAATGGCTAATGCTGACAACATGGTGGCTCAATGGGAGAAGATTTGTAATAAGCTAGGCTCTCTTAAGGCGCCGTTGCCCCGCTGTTATCAGTATATTTCCAACTTTATTTTGGACTGTGTGGTCTTATTGTGCACTTTTCCTTTAGATGCTGGGCTCTGGCAAGTTGATGCTGTCTTCAGGGAGATTCCTGTTCCTTTTGTTTGCTTTTCCCAAATTATCCCAAGTGAGCATTGACTCTGGCTGCAGGCCGCCACTTACTGGTTTGCTGAGGGAAGGAAGTTCCCTTTTGTGTCAATCTGGAGCCTGAGACATGTGGTGCAAAGGTCTCAAAGAGGAAGCGCCCAAGTGGACAAGTCTGAAGAGGAGGAAGAGGATCCTGAGTATCAGGAGGGCAACCCTTAGTTGTTTGCAATAAAGCTATTTCCTATTATGATTTTTTTAGAATTTAATTAAACTTTATTGTGAGCCAATATTTTTAATGGAAAAATATGGCTTGAGGAACCTGGCGTGGACTCTGTTGATGAGTCTTTCATTGACCAGATCCTTGATTGTGTAAACATCTGGAGAGGTCATTCAATGATTTTGAAAGGCCCTTTCCAGATGCTGTCAAGCTTATGAGCCCGTCCCACAACTCTGTTGTGGTATGAAACCTGAGTGCCAATTTTAAATTTGGCTAAGGTGCGTCAATTCTTGTTGTCAGTCTTACATCCTTTGTTCCTGGTGAGAGAACTTTCTGTGAAAGCTTTGGCTTGAAGCTTGATGAATGTGTCAGCTAACCTAGACATATATTGTTGATATGTTATGTTACCTGGGTCCCCCATTGCTGAAAACAGAATTGGCAAAATAGCTGGATGGCATCCATATGTAAATTGGAACAGGGAGAAGGTGGTTGTGCTGTGAATTGAGATGTTGTAGGCAAACACAACTGTAGGCAGGAAAAGATACCACTCCAAAGTTTGGGAGTCTGACAGCTTTCACAGAATGTTGACTAAAGTGCCATTAGCTCTCACAACCATCCCATTTGATTCTGGATGGTAGGGTGTATAGAGCACTCCCCTCACGCCCGTGAGCTCATTTAATTTTGAAATTATGTGAGCTGTGAAGTTTGTTCTGTTGTTGGTAAGAACAAACTGGGGACAGCCATGTCAATGGATAATTTGTTCCAATACAAACCTGGCTGTTGATTTGGCGCTGACGTGCTGCAGTGCTCTGGATTTCACCCATTTTGTGAGGTAGTCAATTGCCACAATAATGTAGCACAAACAACCAATACACATTGGCAGAGGCCCAACCACGTCTATGCTAAAAGTATGCCAAGAAAACTTGGACTCTACTGCTTTGTATTGATGCTTACCAATGAAGGGTTTCTTGTGCTGACATTCTATACAGTAGGTCAGGGCTTCCTTCACATCAAAGAGGAGTGACTCCCAGTAGTAATGTTGTTGAAGCTGGTGGACTGTCTATCTTAAGCCACCATGACACACTGCCT
The DNA here is from genome assembly GCA_014839935.2 of Entomophthora muscae. Classification (NCBI taxonomy): domain Eukaryota; kingdom Fungi; phylum Entomophthoromycota; class Entomophthoromycetes; order Entomophthorales; family Entomophthoraceae; genus Entomophthora; species Entomophthora muscae. The sequence continues at coordinate 75,431 of QTSX02000202.1, read as the reverse complement.
TGTAGGCGGCCATTATCAGATCCAGGAGCTCTGAAGGTCTGGGAAAGATGTATTTGGCACCATCATGGTACTTATACAGCTTTTGGTTCTCCACCTTACAGTCTTTGAAGAGCTCAAAGAGGATGGCCTGTTCTTCTTCTGGTTTGTCCTCAAACTTGTTGGTGAGCATCTTTTTGTATAACAGGTTGGCCTGAGTTGCTACTATAGCAACTGTGGGAAATCTTGACAAACAGTCCGCGTTCTGGTGGTTGGCGCCAGGACAGTGGACTATAGTGTAATTAAAAGCCTGGAGTTTTAATGCCCATTGGGCAAGGCGTCCTTCTGGCTCCCAAAGATTTTGCAGCCAACTGAGGCTGGCGTGGTCAGTGACCACAGTGAAGTGTACCCTGTGCAAGTATACTCTAAATTGCTTGTAGGCGTATATTACAGCAAGGCATTCTCTTTCAGTGACCATGTAGTTTTGCTCATGTACATTCAGGGAGCGGCTAGCATAAGCCACTGGGTATTCTGCCCCTGTGTTGTCCAAATGGGAAAGGACGGCTCCTAAGGCGGAAATAGAGGCATCCATATATACAACAAAAGGTTTGCTGAAGTCCGGATACATCAATACTGGACTGGAGGACAGGCTAATGCGGAGGGCGTCAAAAGCGTCTTGGCAGGCTGTGTCTATAGGAAGGGGACGCTGTTCTTCAGTAGATGAAATAGAGGTTTGCCAGTACAGGCAAAGTTGGGGATAAAGCAACAGTAATAGCCTACCATCCCCAAAAAGACCTGGATATTGTGTTTGCTTTCTGGTCACTTCATCCTAGTGATTGCCTCCACTTTAGCAGGATGAGGGCGGAGTCCTGCTGTATCCACCACAAATCCAAGGTACTCCAACTGATCCTTAAAGAATTGTCATTTTTGGGGTTTGATCTTCAAGTTGGCATCTGCCAATCTTTTGAATACTGCCTCCAAATGCTCAAGGTGTTCAGTGAGAGTTTTTGAGAACACATTGATATTGTCTAGGTAGACTAGGATGCAGGGAAGCTTGAGATCACCCAGTATGGTGTCCATGGCCCGCTGGAAGGTGGCAGGCACATTGCACAACCCTTGTGGTATTCAGGTTGGCTGGAAAAGGCCCTGTGAAGTAATTATGGCGCACTTCTCTTGTTCCTTGGGTGGGAGCTCAATTTGCCAGTACCCCAATATGAGGTCCATGGCTGAGAAGTACCTGGTTCCTCCAAGTCAATCCAGTGTGTTGTCAATCCTGGGCAGCGGGTACGAGTCCTTCTTGGTTATCAAGTTCAGGTGTCTGTAGTCTATCACTACTTGATTACTCCCATTCTTCATTTTTACTATCAGGATGGGTGACTCCCAGGGACTCTTGGATGGGATCAACATGCCTCTGTCTAGAAGTTGCTGAATTTCATTGTTCACAGTCTCTTCACTGGTCTTTGAGCAACAAATTGGTTGAAGGCGGACAGGCTTTTTATCCCCTGTGTCAATGTAATGAGTGACCTCATTGGTGCACCCAAGATCAAAGTTGTCTTCCGCAAATATGCAACAATATTTTTTGAAAAGAGTGCTGGCTTGTTCCTGTTCAGTGTCATTAAGGGAAGATAGATCAGCCAATGGAGTGGTTACATATGCGGTGGATTCAACTTGATCAGGGATACCCATTTCTGACAGGTCTCCAATACAATTAAAGCTGTCCAGTTCTTTGACTGATAGAAGATGAACAAATCCTACAATCTGGTTCTTCTTGATGTGGATGTCATGCCCTTGAAGATTGGCCAGTAGGACATGAATTTAACCATGGCCAGGAATGATTATCTAAGGAGCAATACATGGTTTGAATCTTGAACGTCCCCAGGGTTGATGAACTTCACCATATAATCCTGCAGGGATGTCTAAGGTTAAACCCGTGTTGACAACCTGCTGTTGGCCAGATCCAAGTGTAAGAGTCAATTTCAAGTGGGTCGGAATTCCTTTGTGCTTCTTGATCTGGGTTGGCAGCCACTTTTCCTTTTTTCCCGTACAGGTGTAGGAGACTGCCACCACGCCGTCCTTATATACCAGATTGATGCTAGGTTTTACCTTAGCTGGTGGTTTTGCATCCCGCGTGTAATACAGTGGGATGGTCTGGCAAAGGATTGTCAGAGTGTTGTCTTTCATGTCCAATCTGAACCTGTATTTACATAGGAATGCAAAACCTATGAGCACATTGTAATTTTTGCTGGGCAGGACCACAGCAGGAGAGGACACAGCAATGGAATCAAAGTGCATTGGCAGAGAGCTGTAAGCTCCTTCTGACGTGATGATGTGTTTACCGGCAGTACTGTATACTCTGGTGTGCGCAATGTCAGGAGTAATACCTAGCTTCCTGACAAGGCAGGTGGACACAATATTAATAGGGGCGCCACTATCTATTATGCCGCGCACCTTGACTTTATTAACAGAGATATCTGTGTATGTACATTCAGAGTAGAGTTCAGAGTGTAAGTTTAATATGTGTACACCAAAGGGTGCCAGAGTATCAAAGTTCTGTTTGAGACTCTGAACAATCTCAGGAAAGTTGGTTTAAATGGCCTCAATGGGAAGAGAGAATTGGACTCCCTTCAAGGAAGGTAGGTCACTGGCTATGCTGGGTTTGGAAGCAAGGCAAGTTTCTTGTACTTGAGCTGTGTACAGTTCGGAAACTTCTCTACAGCGTTTGGTGCAACCTTCCTTGGGCGTCCCCTACCTCTAGCAGGAATAGCGTAAAGGTTGTCTGACACCAGCATGTGTAGAGGATCCTCTTTGAACTCCTGTTCAGGGGCAAAGTGGGACAGCTGAATGGCCAAAGACGGATCAAATATTGATGCCTCTTGGGCTGTTGTCTCAGGAGGGGCTGTATTAGACTAAGCTACCTCTGGAGACTGGCAGTCTGGTTCTTTTAGAATTGGGGATGTGGCAGACTCAGTATATTCCTCTACTGGCTTGCCTTGACTTTTCCCTGGTCATCCTGTTTTTGGTTGACCACCACATTTACTGAGGACTCACACCCCTTTCCCCTTGCAGACACTGGCCCAGTGTCTTTTCTTACCACACTTGTGGCAAGGGCCTGGAAAATACTTGGTCTTGTAGTCACTTCCTGATTTACCATTTGAGTTGGAAGCAGCATTGTCAAGCTTGGGTTTGCGAGGTTTGTCCTTGGTGGGGGTAGACAAGCAATTATTCTGTCCTTTATTTGGAGCTCCAAACTGGGCCCCAGGGCGGCTCAAATAAAAAGTGATCTGTTGGGTTGAGCTGGATTGATCCAAAACAGGGAACATGACGTTGGCTAATTCCTGGTATGGTTGCAGTGCACGTCTCATGGTGATTCTGCAGTCCAACTCAGAAAGGACCCCGGCACCTAGAAGAACTTGCGCTTTATGATAGATGCAGTTGGCAAAGTCTTGAACAGACTCATACTTTTTGAACAAGATTTTACTGAACTCTGCCTTTTGAGCTTGCAATCTGGTCTCACTACCAAATTCCTCAATAACAGCCTGATGTGCATCTTCATAAGTCTAATTGTCAAGTGACAAGCAGGGCATGATGACGTCTACACAGGTGAGATCCGGAGTGTTTATGAGGGTGGTTGCCTTCATATAATCACTTGCACCTCTCATGGACATTTTAAAAAGGCAGATGAAAGTTTAAATGTTTACATTTTTATTGAAATTTGGCAGGTTGAGCAGTTTAAACTTGTGTTCAGGGACAGTCAGTTCTGTATCTTCCTTTCTAGTGGTGTGAGTGTTATTGGCACACAGCACTGACAAGGGAGTAAGAGGAGGCAAGGCTGCCACTCCTCAAGGAACTCTACGGTTGTCACCTGAATCATTGCTCACATTGTCAGGAGAGAAGTCAAAGAAGTCGGGAGAAGAAGAGTTTTTCCACTGTTCTGGGCTTGATGCTGGTATGGGCAACGCTCTTCTGCCTGAAGACGTACTAATTTCCAAGGAGGCTAAACTTTCAAATCTAGCCAGTCTGGCTAGCACGTTAGCTTTGAATTCCTTACGTGAGGTCTCGTTTCTATGTACCCGCTCTAGTAGAGAGCTGTAGTTGTTCTCTGCTGTCAAGACCGTACTAGCTATAAGATCCTGGCGGTTTGACAGCTCCTTGGTTTGGAACTCAGCGGCGGCAAGATTACGGCAAAGCTCTGCTATGTCTTCATACAGCTCAGATGTTAAACTTTGTGTATCCTTTACTGCAGCCCATAGCTTTTGTTGATCCTCGGTGTATTCCGCGTGATCCAGGCAGCACTGATGGTCCTCCTGTTCTTTCCAAACAGTGTGATGGCTACGGCTGGTGGTCTTAATTTTGTTGACCATCTCTGCAATCCTGTTGACATAGTTGACTACCTCAGAGTGGCGCGCGTCCTGCTTGCTACAATTGTCCCTAATTGACTGGCGCAATTCTTCCTGCTGGGTAACAAGATCTGCATGATTCTGGTTGTTGGTCAACATCTGTACATGGTGGCTTAGTGTTACACAATGATTGGTTACATCTACAACCCATTGTGTGCTTAAGCCTCAATTATCCAGGACACCGCCCACAAGCTGATCAACCTGGTTATTAAATTGATTGACTATCTCGTCTACCCTACCATGGGCAAAGGAGTGGAGTCACATAGGTCTGCCACAACGGTCTGTACAGTTGTGAAGCTGACGTTCAGTTGACTGACCAAATTAAGGTTGGCCGGCTGTAGCTTGGAGCAAAAGCATTTGAGCTCATTTAACTCCAGCTCCTGCCTGGCAACCAGTTGTTGGAGATGTTTGATTGCTGGGTGCACAAAATATGCAAGCACTTCCTGGACCCTGCTCTGATCCAATTGGAGAAGCTGATCCAGCTGGGTGCAAGTAACATCCTGGTACCTGTGGAAATTGCTACTCAGGTTGTTGGTAGTACCATTAATCTGGAATAAATTAAACTCAGTGTCACCCTAGGGATCATTGAGGTTAAGTCTACCATGTTGCAAAGCTTGCAAAATGGCGCGTACCCCCTCTATGTTGTATTGTTGTTGTCCCATGATAACAACAGTCCCTGTAATGTTGAGCTGGATCATTTCCAGTGGAAGCGTGGGTGCTTCATATGGAGTCAGCTCTAAGCAGAAGGATTGGTCTGCTCAGTATTGCTGGTCTCCATGTAACCCCTGTACTTATCAACGGAGCCGGGGGTCAGCAGTGGCAAGGCAGCTCCTTGACTTGACACCAATGGAAGCTCATTTTTTGTAGTGAGCACCACTGTCAAGATTTCTGGATCTTTAAGAAGAAAGATTTTTTTTATTGGGTGAGTTGATCATGTTGGGATGGGATATCTGTATGAAGACAGATGTGCTTCTATTGGTATGGATGGTGTGCGCAACGGGCTGTGTTCTGATGCTGGGTGATCCGAGTGATGTGGAAGTCCTGTGGTCCTTTGAAGATGTGGCACCGTCAGTGGTGGTTTGGCAGGAATTTGCAAGTATCAATAAGTTGCTCTTATTGTACTTTGACACCGCTACTATTTGGACTAGTAGAGATGTTGAGGGTATGAAAATTGTATATCTTCCTTGTGATCTTGGAAGGACCCTTTATAGTTGACATCTAGTGGCCAAACTGGTGTCTAACTGCGCACAACTCTTACTAGCTAGCCTATCATCCCCAAGTCACTAGTTTCATCCCCCAGAGTTGGATCCCAAAACCCAAATAGGGTTTGAGATGATGTAATATTCTAGGCTGCTGATTTCTCCTCTTCAGCCTAGATATACTTTGGCTTAGTTACGGCAAACTAATTTGACACCCTATTTGGCCAACCTGCCCTTGTGCTTGGTATAATGTGCAAAATTTGCACAGGCGGTCTTCTGTCTCACTTCTCGGTGAAACAGGATGTTGTAATTCCCTGTTCCAATCTCCGGGCCAGGTCTGCGTCCCTATTTGGAATCCAGAATCCTTAGCATCTAATTATAGAAGCTTCTGGATTGGCCTGTGACCTGAGACCCAGAATGTCTCAGGTGTCTTATGACTTGGAAACTATATTGATCTTATTGTTTTTTCTCCGTATTCTGGACTAGCTGTGTCACTCTTGCTGTGATCCGTCCAATGTCAACCCACAGCTTCAGTGATAGGGATATGAATCAGTTAACCCTAATAGATCAGGATTTCTTGAAAATGTCTAAATATCAATATTTGATGTCTAATTGCAATATTCTAATGCAATATTTACATTTATGGTCTTTAATTTATTTATGATGATGAAAAATATTCACATGTTGAAGGTAGTACTATAAAAACCTGTTTTTTGATGTAATTCAAAAAAATGTCAAATATCTATAACTTAATAAACAAATTAGAGTCAGCTCTCCAAAAAGTTGTTGAGCTTGAACACAACATAAGGGAAATTGTAGTAAATCAACTGGGAAATGAGGGAAGGGCCTTGGTCCTGCAAAACAAAACTACAAAAAATAGCCTGGGAACAATAGTCAACAAAGAACACAAGAAAATAACTTTAAATCTTCAAAAGGAAATGCTCAAGCAGTTGGATTTCAAAAGTGAAAGTTACAACCTGTGGGAATTTTCAAAAACAAATATAAAGAATACTCAAAAAATCAAATTGATTGAAAGAAATGAAGGCTCAAAGGAAATTAACACAAATGAAGAGGAAGCTGACCAAATGGAAACAGAAAAAAACAAAACACAAGCAAGAAGCAGGACTGCTTCAAGAAATACTGAAAAATTATCAAATGAAAATCAAGAGGAAGCACAAGTTGCAAGAAAGATAAGGAAATCAAGCCTAGAAAAATAAATGAAGAGCAGTCAACACTCATGAAGTTTGCTGAAGGGATGCCTGTGGCTGAGGGGGCTGCAGGGGAAACAATTAATAAGTATTTTTTATGTTTTAATTATATTTACTTAAGTTATAACTAGGAATGGGGACAAGGTTGCAGAAGTAGCGGCTTTTACGCCAAGTTGGTTCTACAGGGGTTACTAATCACTGGTAGACCCTGTAAAACAAATAAATAAAATAAAAATAAATAAATAAAATAGTTCAACAGAATATAAATATGTTTTTTAATAGTGAAGCTCAATATAGAGAATATTTACCATCTGCGGGGTGCTTGTTGTGGTTGAGGGAAGCATATGAAATAGGAGCAAATATCAACTTTAAAGAGATGAATGAAATTTGCGGGGATATCAAATTAAACTTTGATGAATATATTTATGAAAGTATCCAATGATTTCCATTTGCAAATATCAATGAATACAAAAAAATCTAATATAAACTGACTTTCAAATAGGAACTGAATATCTTAAAACTGAAATTTTCAATGAATTATTCAAAGCATTATCAAATAAAGTTGGGGACACAGTCCTTGTGAATTATTTCAAGCCTTTATTTATTTTGTTCACCAAGGCATGGGGGCAGATACAAGTCAGCGCCCTCTGGAACCATCTTCAAATTCAGCAACACATCCTATATCAACAGATTAGTTCAACTGTATAAGAAATTGTGCATGTTCTCCAAAAAATATACCTTGCAAAGAATTCACGACATTGTATACCTAGGAATCCTACTTTGTTGAATATTAAAAACAAACATCAAAAAGTTGGAGGATGTACCTATACAAATTGATATATGCCAATTAGCACTAGAACGCCAGAAGACACCACGGGGGTATAGGACAGTCAAGCACGTCCTGTATAACTCCTTTGCAATGGCATTGTTGTATGGGTACTACGTGCCTTCTGAAAAGAATCTACTAATGGATTTGCTCACCTGCCTCCCTTTTATTAAGCGTTTGCCAACCACCGGGGTGCAGGGCGCCACCCATCTAGCAATTGCATTCAGGGTTGTCCACCACGTACAGAAGAGTATGTGGATCTAATTAGACGCTCTAGCTGAAAATTTGATTTTGGGGTATAATTCCCCGGAATAATCACATTACATTTGCAAGTTGCATATCCCTAATAAATTTTATTCCCTTGCAATTTAACTTTTTTTAAAAAATATTAATATTTAAATAGTAAAATTTTGATATTGAAATTTAACGTTAAAATTTTCATATTTAAATTTTACTAATTAAATATTTAAATTTTAATATTAATAATGATTTTTAATATTTAAATTTTAATAGTTAAATTTTAATACTTAACTATTTAAATTTTAATATTTAAACTTTAATAGTGATATTTTTAATAATGATATTTTAATATTTATATTTTAACATTTGAATTTTAATAATGATATTTTAATATTTATATTTTAACATTTGAATTTTAATAATGATATTTTAATATTTATATTTTAACATTTGAATTTTAATAATGATATTTAAATATTAAAATTATAATAGTAATATATCTAAATATACTATAAGACATTATTTATAGTTGCAAACACGTCAAATAATAAAAAAGAATTATAAATGTTTTTATTTACTAACTTGTTAAGTATGGGTTCCTTTATTAAATAGTTTAACATTGAGAACTGAATTTATGCACAACAGACAGTGTCAGGAATTTATACTGACTTTGTTCTACCTTGTTAACCTTGGCAAACCGCCAAGCCAATAATTGTAGAAGCTTCCAGTATATTGCTATTAGGCCTAATTGATCTAAGAAGCCTTCATAGAGTAGATTTGAATCACTACTGCAATAACAACCAGGAATACAATAAATCTCCAATTATGACTGGTTCCCAATTGGCTAGAGTTATTCCGGAATACTCTGGCAAACTGCCGGGTTAGTAACTATGGGTTTCTCCAAGTATCAAAAGCATATGATCAATTTGCAAGCAAACTGTTGGTGCTATTGCAAATCAATGCAGGAAAAGTCACTCAAGAACAAAATAATATGCGCTAAAAATAGAGTGATCAATTAGCGCTGCCACCGCCGGCACGCTTATAGATTATGATCTATTCTATGACTAACAAGTACCCAGCGCAGGGTACTATGATATGAAATCCCATGCCATTGCATAGATGCCTGACTCTGGGGGTTGATGCTGGCGTTCTGGGGACAAAAAGGCTGATCAAGCAAGAGTTAAAAGCGCCAGATGATCTTATCCTGGAAAGAGAGTACAAGCTCTATAAAAGCCCTTCCATTGGACTAATGGAAGACAGACAATAATAACCCTTGCCTACTGCATAACTTTTTCACAGTAGAAGAAGATATCCAAGTTTGAAGACTGTTGTCAGTACTTGAAGAACTAAGCAAGCCACCTTTATAGTAAGCCGCTTGTAGTTGCCTCCCTTGCCATTGCTTACCATTGCAGTGCCAAGGAAAATCAGACAATGCAAGTAACGCTTGTTGCCATAAAAGCTAATATCAACATAATGACAAATAAATCTTTATTAATTAACAAAGCAAACAATAATCAGACCTCCAGGTCTGAGAGCAGAACCAAAAGTTCTGACAGTGGTGCTCACTACCCTAATGAGTTACCTGTGCTGTCTTTGTTGGCGAGTCTTTGCCCCACCACCCCAGCTTTGTTGATAAGTATGGGGGGCAACATGGAAACCAGCAATGTGGAACAGGATGTGTCCCTCCGCTTGGAGATTGATCCTTACCAAGTACCAGAAGTACCAGTAGACAAAATCAACCTTGACCTCACTGGTACAATGGTACAACATGAACCAAGGACCTACACTATTGAGGATGTGCAGTCACTCATGAACGCCTTGATGCAAGGCTATAAATCCATGAGTGACAAACAACAGGATAATGACTATACCCTGTTCACCACCGCAAGATCCTCCAAGCATTTGTGGTCAACTTTCAGAAGCTACCAAGAGACCAGTAGCACACAACTAGGCCTCCTTCTGAAAAGAGAAGGAGTTAACAGAATAACTGATGCTCTTTTGTACTTTATACACCCCACCATTAAGCATGTCCAGCGCTTGGTGGCCCGCCAAAAGCTTGACCTCAAAGAGATGGGTCATTTCAGGATTGAAATCCAGCACGCCCACACTGCCCTGGTTCACCAGCTGAACTCCAGCTTCCACACTGTGCAACAGGCTGTGGGTAGCATCAATGAAGCTGCTTCTTCCGCTCATTATTGTGTGGATGAGATAGTTTCACAGTTCAATAGCCAGGTAGTGCAAGTGGTCGCTGGAATCCTCAATTCCCGCGGTCTGACCCCTCAATGGGCTTCAGACGTAACCTGTCACAGTGTCAACTTGGCCAAGAAGGTACGCTTCCTGGCCCGCCAGTCTAGTGTGGACAAGAAAGCAGACCAACAAGACAAGCTGCACAGCATGGTCTCAGAAAACAGCACCTGCCACAAGGAGCGCCAGAACAAGATCATCTCCTGGGTAAACACATTGGTCAAGAAAGTGAACCTTATGAAGGAGAAGTCAGCTTCTCCTGCCTTGGATTGGTCCCAGGATCAGCACGCTTGCTGCCTCAAACACTAAGCATATATCAATAACAAACACAATTTGTGGGAAACAATAGAGACCATCCGTGCCCTGATAAATCAGTTATACCAGGATTTGGAAGATAGCTGCTCCCAGGTTGCCATCCTAGAATACAAGTTGGATGCCTACAGCAAGCGTCTAGACCTACTGGCTTCAATCACTCTGCTTATGGAAGGGAACCATAGCAATCTCTTGGAGCAGGTGCAATCTAATAATGCCACCAGAAAGGAAATTGAGGCTAATGTATCAGCTAGGCTGAACAATTGGAACAGGCAATGTTATCTTATAACAGCTCATCTGTAGAGGATAAGTGGAGCCCAGTATCAAACTCTTCTCCTGAGCAACAAAAGGCGTCATCTCCTGAATTCTTTGATTTTACCTCAGACCATGGTACCAATGTTAGTTGAGGGACCCGCTGTGTCCCCATAGAAGTTGCCACCTTGCTGCCACTTACTCTGCTTACTGGTCTCTGCCCTTTCAAGCCAGTAGTAGAGTCACATGAAGAATTGACCATCCCCAACCACAAGTTCAAGCCATTGAACTTGCCAACCTTCGACCGTAAGGGTAATATCAAAATATTTATTTGCCTCTTTGAGATGTCTATGCATGAGGTTTTAGATCACATGAAGGCCACAGCCCTAATCAATGCTTTGGACCCTGCCAGTGTAGATGTGATCATGCCTTGCCTCCCAACAGAAGAATGGTCTTATGAGGATGCCAAGATTGCAGTGATTGAAGAGTTTGGGAGTGAAACCAAGCTACAAGCAAGGAAGGCCAAATTAAGCAATATTGCTTTCAAGAAATATGAAAGTGTACAAGATTTTGCTGACTGCTTCTATCACAAAGCACAGATACTCTTGGGGGCAGGAGTACTCACCAATTTGGACTGCCGTATCACAATGAGCAGAGCTCTTCAGCCTTACAGAGAGCTCTCCAACGTGATGTTCCTGGTACTTGACAAGGCCAAAAACACCCAGAAGATTACCAGTTATCTGGGTTGGCTTGGGGCCCAATTTGACACCCCCAACAAAGGAATGGCTAATCACAATGGTTCTGAAAATTGCGGAAGAAATTGGGAGCATGACAGATCTGCCAAGCTGCCTGAAGGGGAGAATGATGCTACTACAAAAACCACTGGAGAGGTGAAACCTTAAAACTCCAACATCATCTGCCAAAAGTGCAACAAAAAGGGGCACTGGGCAAGTCAATTATGGTCAAAAGGCAACCCTCCTGGTGTCAATTTTGTAGTAGAAACTGAGGATAAAAATCAGGGAAAAGAGAAGGCAGAACAGTAATGGAATATACTGCACCCGCCATTCCCTCAATTATTCCAAAAGAACCCAACTGTGATAAACCAAAAGAGCCTGCCAAGATTGCTGCTGAGACTGTACAGATTGTCAAGGAACCTGCCGAGCTTGCCAAGAACGCCGCCCAGACAGAAGAATCACCTGGATACTTCACCCTTAGCCAAGATTTTGAGGAAGACCCCATCCACCAATTGGTAGCCAACAACCTGTACACTATACCTGCCTGTGGAAGAGGAAGACCTCGGAATACTACTGCCAACGCAGTAGAAGTAGTGTCCAAACCCTATGCCGTGCAAGTGTAAGAAACTTGCTTGAACAATAGCCCCAATGTCTCCAGCAACGTACCTAACCTCAAGGGCGTCTAATTGGCAATGCCTCTCAAAACCATCAAGAACAACTTCCCTGAAATTAGGCAAAGTCTTAAGCAGTACTTTGAAACCCTGGCCCCCCTCAGAATTCACTTATTAAACCTACAGTCTGAAACTTACTCCGAGTGTACCTATGCCAACATTTCTGTTAATAAGGTGAAGTAAGAGCAATAATTGACAGTGGAGCGCCAATTAATATAATTTCCACACGCCTGGTCCAAAAACTAGGACTGGCTACTGATATTGCACACAACAGAGTTTATGGCACCGCCGGATTGCATACAACAACTTCTGAAGGAGCATATAGTGTGATTCCAATGTGACTTGGATCCATAGCTGTTTCCTCTCCCGCTATTGTCTTGCCCAGTCAAAACTTGATGTTTTGATTGGCACTGCCTTTATGCGGAAATATGGTGTGAAGATCAATATGGAGAACAACACCTTCACCATATTAAAGCAGACCATCCCTCTTTATTACACCAAAGACGTCACCAGCATCAAAGAGAAACTGACAATTAATTTGGCGTACAAGGACAGGATTGTGGCAGTTCCATACAAGAAGAAGGGGCGTAAGAGCAAGAAATTGCCAACCCAGATAAAAGAGCACAAAGATATTCCACTTTGCTCTCTGGTGACCTTCACTCTCAAGTCTGGCACCCAGCGTGTTGTGCCAACAGGGCTGACCCTGGAAATTCCCGAAGGCTTATATGGTGAAATACATCAGCCTTGGGGAAGATCAAGGTTTCAGCCCTGCGTAGCGCCTGGTATAATTATACCAGGGCATGAAGAAGTACAAATCCTACTTGTCAATCTACAGGACCATGATATCTACGTGAAGAAGCATCAGATATTAGGATTTGTGCACCTTTTACTGATTGAAGAATTGGCCTGCTTTGAATGTATTAGGGACCTATTAGAAATGGGGTTACCTGGCCAAGTCAAAGCCAGTGCCTACATGACTACCCCCTGGCCAAACTGACCTCCTTAAGTCAAGAGCAACAGGAAAAAGCAAGTGCCCTGTTTGAGAAGTACAGGTACATCTTTACCAAAGATGACTTTGACCTGGGCTGTGCAGCAGACATCACCCATCATATTGACACTGGTGACAACAAACCAATTTGGCTCCACCACATTCAACAATCAAAGGCCAGCAAGGAAACAGTCAATGAGGAAATACAACAGCTCCTGGATAGAGGAATGTTGGTCCCATCTAAGAGTCCTTGGGCGTTTCCCATCCTTATAGTAAAAAAGAAGGATGGAAGTAACCAAGTAGTCATAGACTACCAACGCCTAAACTTGATCACCAAGAAGGACTCCTACCTGTTGCCAAGAATTGATAATGCTTTAGACTGCCTGGGAGGTGCAAAATTCTTCTCTGCAATGGACCTAATTTTGGGATATTGTCAGATCAAACTGCCTCCAGAGGAACAAGAGAAGTGCGCCATTATCACTTCTCAAGGCCTTTTTCAACCAACACAAATGCCTCAAGGATTGTGTAACACGTTGGCAACTTTTCAACAAGCTATGGACACCATACTGGGAGATCTCAAGTTGTCCTGTATCCTTGTGTATCTGGATGATGTTAATGTCTTCTCTAGGAAGTTCACAGATCATTTGGAACACTTGGAAGCTGTCTTTAAGCAACTCGCAGACGCCAACTTGAAGATAAAGCCTAGGAAGTGTCAGTTCTTTAAGGACCAGCTGGAATACTTAGGTTTTGTGATTGACACAAAAGGACTACAGCCGCAACCCGCCAAGATCAAGGCCATCACCAAGATGAAGACTCCTGAGAGCAAAAAGGATATACAGGTGTTCCTAGGCATGGTAGGTTATTATTGCAGGTTTATTCCAAATTTCTTGCAAACAGGTGAACCTCTCTTTCATCTACTTAAAAATGGAGTGCCTTTTACATGGACCTCTGCCTGCCAGACCGCTTTTGACTCCCTAAAAACCAGCCTGTCTGGCAGTCCAGTGCTTATGTATCCTGATTTTACTAAGCCTTTTTTAGTACATACCAACGCTTCCCTGAGTGCGCTTGGAGCAGAGTTGTACCAGAACAATAATGATGGAGAAGAACATCCAGTTGCCTATGCCAGTTGCTTGTTGAATATCCATGAGCGGAATTACACAGTGACAGAACGTGAATGTTTGGCAGTAATATATGCCTACAAACAGTTCCAGGTGTATCTCCATGGAGTCCACTTTACAGTGGTTATGGACCACACCAGTCTAAGTTGGCTTCAGAATCTATGTGAACCAGAAGGTTGCTTAGCACAATGGGCTCTAAAACTGCAGGCATTCAACTATAAGTTAGTAACTCCAGCCAAGAGCAAAGCACCAGAACGCTGACTGTCTATCCTGACTTCTGACTGTTAATATTGTGTCATCACAGGCCAATATACTGTATGATAAAATGTTAACTGGCCAGTTCAAAGACAAGCCTGACAAGATCCAGGCCATTCTCCGGATATTGATGAAGAACTTCAGAGTAGAGGATGGTAAACTGTAAAAATACCATCAGGGGAAAAATTACATTTCCCACATCCCTCAGAGAGGTTGTCCCTGATTATGGCTGCCCATAAGGCTGTAGGCCATGGCAGCCTCCAAAAGACTGTACGTCAATTACAGCTCCACTATTATTGGGAATCTCTACTATTTGACACTAAGGAAACCCTGACTTGCTGTGAAGAGTGCCAACACAAGAAGCCATTTGTACCCAAGCATCAATATAAGTCTGTTGAGCCCAAATTTGCTTGGCACACCATCAGCATTGACGTGGTTGGCCCTCTTCCAATGTATGTTGGTCAGCTCAGATATATTATTGTAGCCATATACCACCTTACCAAGTGGGTTGAGGTAAAAGCCCTCCAGCACGTTAGCGCAGAAGCCACTGCAAGGTTCATCTTGAAACGTATCATCCACTACCATGGTTGCCCACAATTCATCCTCACAGACAATGGCACTAATTCACGGCCAACGTTATCCCAAAGCTTAATGAGCTCATGGGCGTGAGGGGTGTTTTCTCTACCCTGTACCATCCAGAAACAAATAGGATGGTTGAGAGAGCAAACAGCACCTTGGTGAATATCCTTCAAAAACTGGCAGATAAGTGTACCTCCAACTGGTATCTTTTCCTGCCAGCAGTTGTGTTTGCATATAACATCTCCATACATAGCACAACCAAGTTTTTGCCCTTCCAGCTCATTTACGGTTGACACCCTGCCATACCGCCAATCCTGTTCTCTGCTATGGGCAACCCTGGGGAGATCACTTACAACCATTACATGACAAAGTTGGTAGATACATTAATTAAGCTTCAAGCTGAAGCTTTTACAGAGACTACGCTGGCCAGAACAAAAGGACGCCAGCAAGATAATTCCAACCGCCGCGCTCTTCCAGAGTTCAAGGTTGGAACCTGAGTATCCTATAATGATAAAGTTATAGGAAGAGCACACAAGCTTGACACCATCTGAAAAGGCCCATTTGAAGGCATTGAGCAAACAGGTCAAGACGCCTATGCCATCAAGGATGTTTCAGATGAACAACTCATAAATAGAGTCCACACAAGGTTCCTAAAACCTTTCCACACCTTGCCAAATATTGGCATCTAAACAGCTTCCTATATTTCTAAGAGAATACAAATAAAGATTTTTGAATTTGGTTTTATTGGGTGAATGTAAAAGGAACAAGGCTATAGATTGCCCTCCTTTAGTTGTTGTCATTGTTGTCTTCTTCATCCTTGTCTTCTGTCTCCTCCTTGTCTTCTTCAGAATCCTTGTCTGGAGTGGCCAGGCTGGCGCGTCAAGGCCCAGGTTTCACTACCAACATGTCAGACTCTTGGTCCCCAGCCTGAAGCG
Source organism: Entomophthora muscae (assembly GCA_014839935.2). Lineage (NCBI taxonomy): Eukaryota > Fungi > Entomophthoromycota > Entomophthoromycetes > Entomophthorales > Entomophthoraceae > Entomophthora > Entomophthora muscae. The sequence continues at coordinate 59,497 of QTSX02000202.1, read as the reverse complement.
CCACATCTTGAGGTAACAATTCAAGGGGAAAGCTCTGGCTTTCTACAAACAGGAAGACAGCCATGCGCAGCCACAACTTCTTATGTGCAGGTGAGAGGTACAAAAAGTTAACCAGGGGCAATGGAATGAACTCAAAGTCCCAGTCAACTTGCCAGAGTCCGCCCTCTAGGGAATAGCCGCATCCCAGAATAAGGCAGTCCATGATGAAGTCATTGATGGAAAGATAATCATCTGGGAGTATCACCTTTATGTTACCAACAGCATTCCTAAGCTTTTCCCAATGGGCGGCCATCCTTGCAAAACTGCCCTGAGGAAGACGCAGGTTGGGTGTCAACATGACATTCATACAAAAAACCATAGCTTGTACTGCAGCTTTTTGATTGCTATTGTAGAAGGCATCCCAACACCAGCAGACCACCTTTCCAAGTCAACTGTCCCGCTGATCATGGTTGTCTACCTGCAGTTTCTGGTATACTGTCAAGAACAGGGGAAGATGTTGAAACCAGGATTGAACAATCTGGTTGGCAATCTGGATAACAAACCCTTGATCTAATCCATCCACAGGGTTGCTGTTACAGGAGACGTCAACAAGATTAAGAAGGTTGTGACCCAGGTGCTCCGCCAACACCTTGTTGCTGATGGAGAAGAAGCCAAAACTTGAGGACGTGATATGTGCCTTCAAGTCCCGCCAGGGTCTCTGCTGAAGGACAACAAAGAGGAATTGACAACGCAATTAGAAGCCAGAGAAAAGGACACCACAATCAAAGTTGGGTGTTGTATTCCTTGATAGAGTTGTAGTTGTTTCTGCTTAACTCAAATATGATGCTTCTAATACTAAATATTAGGTCAAGATAAATATCAAGCCTAATGTGTATAATAAATATGAAGTATGTAATAATCAATTCTTTATTTCAATAACCAAGAAGGGAGTTTTTATAGTAGAAGGAAATTAGATAAAAGGCACAGAACGTCAGTATCCTCTGATCACAGCCTTATCTCCATCACTCTTAGTCCACTATTAAACTAACAATTGGCTGATCATTAATTAATAGGAACTTAGGAGTCAACTTAGTTGATCACTTGACCTTGTTATCATCCAGGCCAATAGTCCGTTAGTTCCATTGTTCACTGAGCTTAATGGATCAAATGCGTGAGTACAGTGACAGCTAGTTTATAACCAATCACTTCACAACAAAAGGTACATCAATTTGATATTGTACTGTTGGCAGGTTGCCAACACCTGCTTGAGAGGCCAAAGATCACTGAACATACGCCTGGGTATTAATGGGCTGCTCCTCCAAATTGGCCAAAGGGATTTCCGCACTCCACCAAGTTGTTTCTTCTTGGGCTGGTTGTTTAGGCGGGGACTTGATCTTGCCGCGCCTGCTTGTGAGGAGGCTCCTCATGGCCCATACCAGTAAATATTGTACTGGTATCCCTGTCACAAAGCCCGCAAATATGTGCCTTCTTGGAATCATAAGACATAGCCTGTAATAGGGACCAGTCTGAAACTGACATAGCGGCAATGATGCTATGTGCATCAGTTACACGTGATGTATTGGATGTGTTTGAAGGATGTGACATGCTGACTAGTATTCTTTTCTTTGACAGTATAACTAAGTCAAGTTGGGGGAAATGTCAGGAATTTATACTGACTTTGTTTTACCTTGTTAACCTTGGCAAACCGCCAAGCCAATAATTGTAGAAGCTTCCAATATATTGCTATTAGGCCTAATTGATTTAAGAAGCCTTCATAGAGTAGATTTAGATCACTACTGCAAGAACAACCAGGAATACAATAAATCTCCAATTATGACTGGTTCCCAATTGGCTAGAGTTATTCCAGAATACTCTGGCAAACCAACGGGTTAGTAACTATGGGTTTCTCTGAGTATCAAAAGCATATGATCAATTTGCAAGCAAACCATTGGTGCTATTGCAAATCAATGCAGGAAAAGTCACTCAAGAACAAAATAATATGCGCTAAAAATAGAGTGATCAATTAGCGCTGCCACTGCCGGCACGCTTATAGATTATGATCTATTCTATGACTAACAAGTACCCAGCGCAGGGTACTATGATATGGAATCCCATGCCATTGCATGAATGCCTGACTCTGGGGGTTGATGCTGGCGTTCTGGGGACAAAAAGACTGATCAAGCAAGAGTTAAAAGCGCCAGATGATCTTATCCTGGCAAGAGAGCGCAAGCTCTATAAAAGCCCTTCCATTGGACTAATTGGAAGGCAGACAATAATAACCCTTGCCTAATGCATAACTTTTTCACAGTAGAAGAAGATATCCAAGTTTGAAGACTGTTGTCAGTACTTGAAGAACTAAGCAAGCCACCCATATAGTAAGTCACTTGTAGTTGCCTCCCTTGCCATTGCTTACCATTGCAGTGCCAAGGAAAATCCAGATGTTGCAAGTAACGCTTGTTGCCATACAAGCTAATATCAACATAATAACAAATAAATCTTTATTACTCAAAAAAGCAAACAATAATCAGACTGCCAGGTCTGAGAGCAGAACCAAAAGTTCTGACAGACCGCCTACTCCACTTATGTTCTAAACAAGTGATTGTTTAGAACTCAAATTACTTTCCATTGTAATATGATTTGATGAATATATTTTCCATGCTTGACCCACGTCATAAGTACTAATTAGTAAGAGATAAATGAAAATTATTGGTTTTTGTGTTGTGTGGCTATAGTGGCACTGAAATATTAAGGATCAAATGATGACTTGTGAGGTCCAATTTGTGGCTTAAAAAACAAAGTACCAGCAATAATTCACAATTATTTAAATAAAACTAATTTATTTCTATCCTTTTTTAATTTTTTATTTGTTAACTCTACAGTCAATACACTATTTGGTGTGTTATAATAAAAAAATACATATCTCATTATCTAGATAAATTAAATTTTAATTATCTTTTGTACTAATCCTTATGTCTATAATAAAATCCAATGTCACATCATTATATATAAATAATAATTTTTGAGTCCTAATAAAACAAAATAAATAAAAATAAAAACAAATAAAACCAAGAGCACCCATTTATCTGATTGACTCAGAGGCAAGGGCTTTGGGAAGGAAGGATTCTGAGTGCTTGTAAAAAGCTGCCACCACATTGGGTGGCATTAAAAATTGGCTGATCTCAAGATATTGAAGAGATCCTTGGTGTCCTGAGGGAGGCCTTTTTTCACCTTATTTTTGATCCACCCAAAGACCTCCTCAATTGGATTCAGAAATGAAGAATACAGGGGGAGGAAGAGGAGTCTCATTGGACAATCAGCAAGGTGGTGGTTGGAGGAATGGCTATTCTTGTCTATGGGTAGAAACTCAGACACAAACAGATCCACTTTGTGGAGCTAGAATTATCCAACACAACAATGTTGGTTGTGCCACAGTAATTAATCCAAAGGCACTCCTTGACAGCTTGGAGAAAATTGAGAGAAGTCCTGCTATTGTGGGAACCCTTGATCATTTGGTATTGGTCCAACCCGTGAGGACCAAGAAGCGCAACCATGAAATAAGTCTGGGAACAAACAGCTGTTATGGGCTACACCGTCCTTGGACCCCTTCTTGACCCACACATGCCTAGACCTGAGTGAGGAGGAAAACAAAAATTTGTTGATGTAGAAGAACTGTATGTTGCCAGTCTCCTTAAGGGCCAGAAAAGTCTCAGCATAAATGCATCAATCTTTGATAGTTTTCTTGCTGTTCCTATTATACAGAGAAACTCCAAGGACCTTCCAAGAGAAGCCCAATTTGACCATTGCTCTGTATACAAGGGTTTTGGAGACAGAAAGCCCAAAACCAGTGGCAAGCATTGATTGGACAGAAAGTGGTTCCAGGTGGCAATCCTTGGTAACCCACTGCTTTTTTGCATTGATATGAACGGGCTAAAAGAGTTTAAGCTGCCGCTTAGCCTTGGTGGATTTGGCTATTTGCCCAGTGTTGCCATAATTTTTGTTGATATTGCCAATGTATCTGACTGTGATAAAAAATTGAGACACAATATCCCAAACTGCCATTCCCCTGTTCAAGCAGTTGAGGAGAGCTTCACACTCACTATCTATCAACTGACGCCGGCCCTTGACAGGTACCGCAGCATCCTGGCTGGAAGGCTCAACACAGGGGATGGGGACCTTCATGTTGAAGGTGGGATCATGCTTGCTTGCGGTGGCGCCGCCAATGGTGGCATATGATACAGGCGCAGATGGCTCATAGGTGGTGTCAAAGACGCAGGGGCAGAAAGTGGCAACTCTTGGATCAAGAGTACGGGGCCAGGTGACAACTGGGTACACAGTGGAGTTTTAAGTAACATCATTGTTCCTGGTGACCCTGGTGTAGGTGACTTTTGTGGCAGGCCTTGAGAGCAGCTTCTATCTTGGATTCAGGCTGGTTGATCAGGCTTGGGATGTGTGAGGTGGTTGACTGGCAATGACACCTTGGGAAGCCTGTGTGTCGGCATGACTCCCCTCAAGTTGGGTTCTGGGTCTGTTCTTGGACCCTCTGGGACGCCCTTGTGGACAGGCTGCCCCGCGGGCTTGTGCAGGAGCTAGTTGAGAATGCAATTCAAAGTCCGTAAAAATAAAATAAAATATATATTTTAGATTAAATATATATTTATTTGGATTTATTGGTTTGGTTGTGGGTAGTTGTTTTCTCTTGATTTAGTCTTGAATAGTAACAGAACTTCTATATCCGTGATTTGAAGTGAATAATATTGTATACTTTCTGGGTTTGGATAATTTTAAAGTTCAATCACTTCTTATGTCTAAACATGGTTATTGAGATTGAATTTTTAGTTTGATTTTAGTCATGGTGGAGCTTCTTGATTTGTGTTGGTTTTTCCTAGTGTGCTTACTGTACATTGAATTTGGATTCAAGTTCCCAAAATTAATATTTGAGTTTACTATTGGCATTCAAAAGTGATTTGAAATTTGGTTCTTGGATTTTACAATCCCACAATTTCAAAAACATAGTAAACTTAATGAAAATGGATTATGGATTTGAACACTTCAAATTTGATTTCAGTTAATTCATTTTTTTCATTAGAAATGTGCAGTTTGACTTGAAATTTGCAAAGTGTCTATGAGTTCCTGCATTTTTAAAAATCCAAATAAAAATATAAAGAACAATTTAATTAAAAAAGGCCATCCTGCAAAAGTGATTCAAAATTTGGACCAAGTATTTGACAATCCTGCATTTTTACATTCAGGTTCTGAATCTACAATAAAGTGAGCACACACTGTTCCTGTTGGTGACAGCCTCTGGGGCAGCAGCAAGGGCTTGTTGCTAAGCCGTGAGAAATCTGGGAACAGATCCTGTCTGTTTAATGGCCAGGTGAGGAGTTCCCACTACAATGGGTAAAAAAGTTTCACTGTAACAGGATCTGGCAGTTCCCCAAATGTTGACCAGGTGACTTCCTGTTCTTGTCTCATCCAGTTGGTAAACCACACTGCAGCAGGCCCTGTAAGGCGCCCAAATGCAGTGGCACCCCACATAGGTTCAGGCACCTGGAAGATACAGAGGCGGGTTTCTGTGGAATGGAGCCAGCTAAAAATGACATCCCCTTTCACGCCACCCACAAAGGATTTGAGCTGGAGATTTAACATGCATTGGGAGAAATCCAATTGAGGTGGTGTGACACTTGTGTTGTGCTGCCCTAGGAGGAGACAATTGTAAATTTTTGTAAGTACCAACTGGTCCTGGTAGATAATTTATCCTTTGAGGATGCCCCCCTTGGAGATTGTAAGGAAGGTCTATTGGTGGGGAGTAGCCATACAGCCAGCACTTTATCCTTTATTGGGGGGATTTTTTCTTAGGTAGGCTGTGAACCTACTGCTGCTACCACTGTTGCAACTGAACCAATGAGAGTTCAGTATTTGATTGGGGAAGACAACAGTCAATAGAAAGGTCAAGAACAAATAGAATAAGATGTGGTTTATTGAGGGATACTGTGATTAATATACCATATAAGGAAGCCACAGGTTCACAGGGGGTGGCACAGTGGTGGGTTCAATATAAGGTTTGGACTGTGGAATAACTTTCACAGGGATCAGGGAGTCAAATTGGCAACACTCCTAATTAAGAGATAGTGCCTGAATTTAACATCATCATCAGATTTATCCATGCCATTAGATATGTACTGGGGCAACCCATCAAGTGCCCCCTGTGTATTGTGAGATAAATTAGCAGGCAAGGAGGGAAACTCAGTTGCAAAAAAAGGCAAAATCAAAAGAGCGTGAATATGGGCATTCCTGACACAGAGCATTAGCAAGCATAATAGATTTTCATTTGTCATCTTCAAAATCTGGGGGTAGTGTTTATCCAGGGATTGAAGCCGCCTTTGTTAGCTACTAAGTCTAGATCATTGGGCTCTTGAACAAGTAAGTGTCTGATTTTTTGGGCAAGTGCCTAAAGTCAAAGTGTGGAGATCAAAATCTCCAAATCAATGGATTTTTGATTTCTGCACTTTTTTTCAATAAAACATTTTCCCAAAAGAATTAATATTTTTCTTAAATTTGACTTTTTTTAAAATACTTTTACTAGTAGCTAAAATCAAAAAACCAAGTTTGAAGTGCCCAAAATAATGCAATTTAAAACACACCTTAATTTAATTTGGCTTTTAAAATAGAATTTATTTATCCCTTTGAATAAAGGGGACAAAATCAAAAGTGCAAAAATTGAAGTCAAAAAAATCTTCAATTTAATATTTGACACATCAAAATTTAAAAAAAAAATTATATGTAAAAAAAGAAATCAAGAGCTTGTCAGGAAATCCTGGTCTATCAGGGTTGACTGATCCATATTCCCATCACAAGACATGAGTTGATAGTGGACAGAATACAGCCAAAGCAAAACGGCTATTCCAAAATATGGGGGAACTATAATAAGGCCAATATAGTTACAAGTCAGAAGCACCTGAGACATTCCAGGTCTCAGGTCACAAGCCAATCCAGAAACTTCTATAATTAGACGCTAAGGATTCTGGATTCCAGATAAGGATGCAAACCCAACCCAGAGAATATTGGGGAATTCAACACCTGTTTCACCAAGAAGTGAGACAGCAAACTTCTCTTTTGCATTCTTCATTATGCTGAGCATAGACGCCAGTTTGGCCAATGGGTGTCAACTTAATTGCCATAACCAAGTCAAGAAATATCTAGACTGAAGAGGGAAAATCAGCAGCCTAGAATATTACCTCATCTCAAACCCTATTTGGGTTTTGGGATCCAACTCTGGAGGATAAAACTAGTGGCTTGGGGATGATAGGCTAGCTATTAAGAGTTGTCTGCAGCTAGACGCCAGTTTGGCCGCTAGCAGTCAACTATAAAGGGGCCTTCCAAGATCACTTGGAAGATATACAATTTTCATACTCTCAACATCTCTACTAGTCCAAATAGTAGCGGTGTCAAAGTACAGTAAGAACAAGCTTATTGATACTTGTGAAACTCCTGCCAAACCACCACAGTTGGTGTTGCGTCCCAAAGGACCACAGGACTTCACAAATACTCTCATAACATTCAACAACTGACCTATGCTGTTGTCACGCCAATTGAAGCACATCTGTTGCCATTCAGATTCCCTATTTCATCCTACAACATAATGAATAATAAACATAATATCTCTTCTTCAAGATCCAGAAATCTTGACAGTGGTGCTCACTACAAAAACGAGCTTCCATTGGTGTCAAGTCAAGGCGCTGCCTTGCCACTGCTGACCCCCGGCTCTGTTGATAAGTACAGGGGTTACATGGAGACCAGCAATACTGAGCAGACCAATCCTTCTGCTTAGAGCTGACTCCATATGAAGAACCAACGCTTCCACTGGAAATGATCCAGCTGAACATTACAGGGACTTTTGTTACCATGGGACAACAACAATACAACATAGAGGAGGTACACACTGTTTTGCAAGCTTTGCAACATGATAGACTAAACCTCAATGATCCCCAGGGTGACACCAAGTTTAATATGTTCCAGATTGATGGGACTACCAATACCCTGAGTAACAATTTCCTCAGGTACCAGGATGTCACTTGCATCCAGCTGAGTCAGCTCCTCAAATTGGACCAGAGCAGGGTTCAAGAAGTGCTCGCATACTTTGTGCACCCAGCAATCAAGCATTTCAATTGACTGGTTGCCAGGCAGGAGCTGGAGTTGAACAGGCTTAAACGCTTTTGCTCTGAGCTACAGGCTGCTAACCATAAATTGGTCAGTTGACTGAACGTCAGCTTCACACTGTACAGACCGTTGTGGCAGACCTTTGTGACTCTACCGCCTTTGCCCATGGCAGGGTAGACGAGATAGTCAACGTATTTAATAACCAGGTTGATCAGCTTGTGGGCGGTGTCCTGGATAATTGAGGCTTAAGCACACAATGGGTTGTAGATGTAACCAACCATTGTGTATCACTAAGCTACCAAGTACAGATGTTGACCAACAACCAGAATCATGCAGATCTTGTTACCCAGCAGGAAGAATTGCGCCAGTCAATTAGGGACAATTGTAGCAAGCAGGACGCGCGCCACTCTGAGGTAGTCAACTATGTCAACAGGATTGCAGAGATGGTCAACAAAATTAAGACCACCAGCCGTAGCCATCACACTGTTTGGAAAGAACAGGAGGACCATCAGTGCTGCCTGGATCACGCGGAATACACCGAGGATCAACAAAAGCTATGGGCTGCAGTAAAGGATACACAAAGTTTAACATCTGAGCTGTATGAAGACATAGCAGAGCTTTGCCGTAATCTTGCCGCCGCTGAGTTCCAAACCAAGGAGCTGTCAAACTGCCAGGATCTTATAGCTAGTACGGTCTTGACAGCAGAGGACAACTATAGCTCCCTACTAGAACAAGTACAAAGAAATGAGACTTCACGTAAGGAATTTGAAGCTAATGTGCTAGCTAGACTGGCTAGATTGGAAAGTCTATCCTCCTCAGGAAGTAGTACGTCTTCAGGCAGAAGAGCGTTGCCCATACCAGCATCAAGCCCAGATCAGCAGAAAAACTCTTCTTCTCCTGACTTCTTTGACCTCTCTCCAGACAGCGGGAGTAACAGATCAGGTGACACCCGCAGAGTTCCTAGAGGAGTAGGAGCCTTTCCACCCCTCACGCCTTTGTCAGTGCCACGTGCCAATAACATTACACCACTAGAAAGGACAATACTGAATCAACTGTCCCTGACCACAAGTTTAAACCGCTCAACCTGCCAAAGCTTGACAAAAATGGTAACATTTGAACTTTCATCCGCCTCTTTGAAATGTCTATGAGAGGCGCAAGTGATCATATGAAGGCCACCACCCTCATAAACACTCTGGATCCCACCTGTGTGGACGTCATCATGCCCCACCTGCCACTAGACAGTTGGACTTATGAAGATGCACGCCAGGCTGTTATAGAGGAATTTGGTAGCAAGACCAGATTGCAAGCTCAAAAGGCAGAGTTCAGCAACAACTCGTTCAAAAAGTACAAGTCTGTACAAGACTTTGCCAACTGCTTCTATCATGAAGCGCAAGTTCTTCTAGGTGCCGGGGTCCTTTCTGAGTTGGACTGCAGAATCACCATGGGCCGTGCACTGCAACCATACCAGGAATTAGCCAACGTCATGTTCCCTGTTTTGGATCAATCCAGCTCAACCCAACAGATCACTTTTTATTTGAGCCGCCTTGGGGCCCAATTTGGAGCTCCAAATAAAGGACAGAATAATTGCTTGTCTACCCCCACCAAGGACAAACCCCAGAGACCCAAGCCTGACAAAGCCGCTTCTGACTCCAATGGTAAATCAGGAAGTGACTACAAGGCAAAGGATCCGCCACTTCCCCAATTCCAAAAAAACCAGACCGCCAATCCCCGGAGGAAGCTGAGCCCAATGCAGCCCCTTCCAAATCAACAACTCCAGAGGCATCAATACCAGAGCCGCCTTTGGCCAGTCAGCTGTACCACTTTGCACCCAAGCAGGAGTTCAGAGAGGATCCTCTACACATGCTTGTGTCAGACAATCTTTACGCAATTCCTGCCAGAGGCAGGGGACACCCAAGGAAGGTTACACCAAACGCAGTAGAGACTGTTTCCAAACCATACACAGCCCAAGTGCAAGAAACCTGCCTTGCCTCGGATCTCAGCGTAGCCAACAATTTACCTTCCTTGAAAGGAGTTCAATTCTCCCTTCCCATTGAGGCCATTTAAACCAACTTTCCTGAGATTGGTCAAAGTCTCAAACAGTACTTTGATACTCCGGCACCCTTAGGTGTACACACATTAAATCTACACTCTGAACTCTACTCTGAATGTACATACACAGATATCTCTGTTAATAAAGTCAAGGTGCGCGCCATAATAGATAGTGGCGCCCCTATTAATATTGTGTCCACCCGCCTTGTCAGGAAGCTAGGTATTGCACCTGACATTGCGCACACCAGAGTATATGGTACTGTCGGTAAACACACCACCACGTCAGAAGGAGCTTACAGCTCTCTTCCAATGCACTTTGATTCCATTGCCGTTTCCTCTCCTGCTGTGGTCCTGCCTAGCAAAAAATACAATGTGCTCATAGGTACTACATTCCTACGTAAATACAGGGTCAAATTATGACATGAAGGACAACACTCTGACAATCCTGCTCCAGACCATCCCACTGTACTACACGCAGGACACAAAACTGCCAGCTAAGGTAAAGCCTAGCATCAATCTGGCATACAAGGATGGTGTGGTGGCAGTCTCCTACACCTGTACAGGAAAAAAGGAAAAGTGGCTGCCAACCCAAATCAAGGAGCACAAAGGAATTCCGCTCCGCTCAAGATCAACTTTTACACTTAGATCTGGCCAACAGCAGGTTGTTAACACGGGTTTAACCTTGGATATCTCTGCAGTATTATATGGTGAAGTTCATCAACCCCGGGGACGTTCAAGATTCAAACCATGTATTACTCCTGGGATAATCATTCCTGGCCATGGTTAAATTCATGTCCTACTGGCCAATCTTCAAGGGCATGGCATCCACATCAAGAAGAACCAGATTGTAGGATTTGTTCATCTTCTACCAGTCAAAGAACTGAACAGCTTCAATTGTATTAGATACCTGTCAGAAATGGGTCTCCCTGATCAAGTTGAATCCACTGCATATGTAACCACTCCATTGGCTGATCTATTTTCCCTTAATGACACTGAACAGGAACAAGCCAGCACACTTTTCAAAAAATATTGTTGCATATTTGCAGAAGACAACTTTGATCTGGGGTGCGCCAATGAGGTCACTCATCACATCAACACAGGGGATAAAAAGCCTGTCCGCCTTCAAGCAATTTGCTGCTCAAAGGCCAGTAAAGAGACTGTGAACAATGAAATCCAGTAACTTCTAGACAGAGGCATGTTGATCCCATCCAAGAGTCCCTGGGCGTCGCCCATCCTGATAGTAAAAAAGAAAGATGGGAGTAATTGGGTAGTAATAGACTACCAATGCCTGAACTTGATAACCAAGAAGGACTTGTACTTGCTGCCCAGGATTTACGGCGCACTGGATCAATTTTGGAGGGCTAAGTACTTCTCAGCCATAGACCTCATATTGGGGTACTGGAAAATTGAGCTCCCACCCAAGGAACAAGAGAAGTGCGCCATAATTACTTCACAGGGCCTTTTCCAGCCAACCTGAATGCCACAAGGGTTGTGCAATGCGCCTGCCACCTTCCAGCGGGCCATGGACACCATACTGGGTGATCTCAAGCTCTCCTCTGTCCTAGTTTACTTGGACAATATCAATGTGTTCTCAAAAACCTTCACTGAACACCTTGAGCATTTGGAGGCCGTCTTCAAGAGACTGACAGACGCCAATTTGAAGATCAAACCCCAAAAATGTCAATTCTTCAAGGATCAGTTGGAGTACCTTGGATTTGTGGTGGATACATCAGGACTCCACCCCCAGCAAGCCAAAGTGGAGGCAATTATCAAGATGAAGTGGCCAGAAAGCAAGCGCAATATCCAGGTCTTCTTGGGGATGGTAGGCTACTACCGTCGCTTTATCCCCAATTTTTCCTGTACTGGCAAACCTCTGTTTCATCTACTGAAGAACGGGGTTCCCTTTCTATGGACAACAGCCTGCCAAGAGACTTTTGACGCCCTCCGCATTAGCCTGTCCTCCAGTCCAGTATTCATGTATCCAGACTTCAGCAAACCTTTTGTTGTACATACGGATGCCTCCTTATTGGCCTTAGGAGCCGTCCTTTCCCAATTGGACAACACATGGGCTGAACACCCAGTGGCCTATGCTAGCCGCTCTCTGAATGTACATGAGCAAAACTACATGGTCACTGAAAGAGAATGCCTTGCTGTAATATACGCCTACAAGCAATTTAGAGTATACTTGCACAGGGTACACTTCACTGTGGTCACTGACCACGCCAGCCTCAGTTGGCTGCAAAATCTTTGGGAGCCAGAAGGACGCCTTGCCCAATGGGCGTTAAAACTTCAGGCTTTCAACTACACTATAGTCTACTGTCCTGGCGCAAAGCACCAGAACGCGGACTGTTTTTCAAGACTTCCCATGGTTGCTATAGTAGCAACTCAGGCCAACCTGCTATACAAAAAAATGCTCACCAACACGTTCAAGGACAAACCAGAAGAAGAACAGGCCATCCTCTGCAAGCTCCACAAAGACTGTAAGGTGGAGAACCAAAAGCTGTATAAGTACCATGATGGTGCCAAATACATCTTTCCCAGACCTTCAGAGTGCCTGGATCTGATAATGGCCGCCCACAAGGAAGTGGGGCATGGTGGCTTAAGAAAGACAGTCCACCAGCTTCAACAACATTACTACTGGGAGTTGCTCCTCTTTGAAGTGAAGGAAACTCTGACCTACTGTACAGAATGTCAGCACAAGAAACCCTTCACCGGTAAGCATCAATAAAAAGCAGTAGAGTCCAAGTTTTCTTAGCATACTGTTAGTATAGACATGGTTGGACCTTTGCCAATGTGTGTTGGTTGGTTGCGCTACATTATTGTGGCAATTGACTACCTCAAAAATTGGGTGGAAGCCAGAGCGCTGTAGCACGGTAGCGCTGAATCAACAGCCAGGTTTGTATTAGAACAGATCATTCATTGACATGGATGCCCCAGTTCATCCTTACCAACAATGGAACAAACTTCTCTGCTCATGTAATTCTAAAATTAAATGAGCTCATGGGCGTGAGGGGAGTGCTCTCTACTCCATACCATCCAAAATCCAATGGGATGGTTTAGAGCAAATGGGACTTTAGTCAACATCCTCTGGAAGCTGGCAGACTCTAGTACTTTGGAGTTGTACCTCTTCTTGCCTGCTGTTGTGTTTGCCTTATTCATCTCAATTTACAGCACAACCAGCTTCTCCCTGTTTCAACTAACATATGGACGTCACCCAGCAATCCCGCCAATCTTGTTCTCAGCCAGGGGGGACCCGGGTAACCTAACATACCAACAATACATGTCTAGATTAGCCAACACACTTATTAAGCTTCAGGCCAAAGCTTTCACAGAAACCTCCTTCACCAGGAACAAATGACGTGAGACTGACAACCAGAATTGACGCCTTAGCCAAATTTAGAATTGGCACTCAGGTTTCATTCCACAACAGAGTTGTGGAACGGGCACATAAGCTTGACAGCATCTGGAAAGGGCCTTTCAAAATCATTGAGAAGGCATCCCCAGATGTATATACAATCAAGGACCTGGCTGACGGAAAGCTCATCAACAGAGTCCACGCCAGTTTCCTTAAGCCATATTTCTCTATTACAAATATTGGCTCACAATAAAGTTTATAAATATTTCTAGGAACAAAATAGGAAAGCAAATAAAATATAAATAAAGAAGTACTTTATTAAAAAAAACCAACTAAGGGTTGCCCTCCTGATATTTGGGGTCCTCTTCATCACCTTCAGTACCTGCTACTTGGGCGCTTCCTCGCCGGGACCTTTGCACCACCTGCCTCAGGCTCCAGAGGCTTACAAAAGAGAACTTCCTCCCTTCAGCAAACCAAAAAGTGGCCGCCTGCAGCCAGAGTCTACGTTCACTAGGGATCACCTGCGAGAAGCAAACAAAGGGAATTGGGATCTCCCCAGAGACAGCATCAACCCGCCAGAGCCCAGCGTCCAAGGGGAACACACACAACAAGACCACACAATCCAACATAAAGTCGGATATATACCTATAGCATCAAGGCAACAGCGCCTTAAGACTGCCCAGCTTGTTGCAGACCTTCTCCCAATGTGCCGCCATATTGTCCGCAATAGCCATTGACAGGCTAAGATTGGGGGTAAGCATTATGTCCCCACATAACACCATCCCGCGAACCGCCTGTTGTTTGGCACCACTTTTGATATTGGTATAAACACTTTGGGCCACACAACAGATACAGCTGTCCCGCACATCAGAGTTGTCCACACCCAGCGACAAGTACAAGGACAGAAAACCCTCCAGGGCGCCAAACCAAGAAAAAACACCCACAAGCCAAAGTCCAGCACGTAACTCTGACAGGCCTTGCTGACTCTACCTGCGTCCCCAGTAGCCACCAGGAGCTCAGCCAATTGCTTGCCTAGTTGCCCCGCCAGGTCCTTATCCTCCACGCTATGAAACCCCTTTCTGGAGTGGGTGATGCGCCGTTTAAGATCATGACGTGGGTGCTGCGCCATTACCACAAACAGGAACTGAGGAATTATATCCATTCCCACGTAAAGCTGGGAGATGGAAAACCTCTTGTCACCCAATTGAAGCAGGGGCATGGAATCAAAGTCAGGCAGCCCAGCGTCCAACAAAAAAAAAGTAAAGGCGCCCAAGAGAGGGTCCATGACCAAAGGCTCCCTCTCCAAATTTTGGGGGCAGGTGCGCGCCAAACTGGCCTGAGGCTCAGCAAGGCGTTTCTCACCACCAACAGCAGACCGCCCCGCAGAATCACCCTCCACCAAGATCTTGTCACTGTTCTTGCCCAGGACCAAGCTCTCTAGCCCAGACCAGAGCAAACCAGTCTCTGCCTGTCAAAGCCCACAGAGCAACGCCACCTTGGCTTCCTTGGAGAGCCCCTGGAAATGTTGGTGGTCCTCTTCTGACATCTGCGCCACCATTTGGTTGGCATCTGTCTTGTTGCTAACACCGGAGTAACTGGAATTCTTTCTCATATTCCGGGCTAAAGAAGTTCTCCACAAGTTATATAGCTCAGTCAAGTGGGGGGAAATGTCAGGAAATCCTGGTCTATCAGGGTTGACTGATCCATATTCCCATCACAAGACATGAGTTAATAGTGGACAGAATACAGCCAAAGCAAAACAGCTATTCCAAAATATTGGGAAACTATAATAAGGCCAATATAGTTACAAGTCAGAAGCACCTGAGACATTCCAGGTCTCAGGTCACGGCCCAATCCAGAAGCTTCTATAATTAGACGCTAAGGATTCTGGATTCCAGATAAGGATGCAAACCCAACCCAGAGAATATCGGGGAATTCAACACCTTTTTCACCAAGAAGTGAGACAGTAAACTTCTCTTTTGCATTTTTCATTATGCTGAGCATAGACGCCAGTTTGGCCAATGGGTGTTAACTTAATTGCCATAACCAAGTCAAGAAATATCTAGGCTGAAGAGGGAAAATCAGCAGCCTAGAATATTACCACATCTCAAACCCTATTTAGGTTTTGGGATCCAACTCTGGGGGATGAAACTAGTGGCTTGGGGATGATAGGCTAGCTAGTAAGAGTTGTCTGCAGCTAGACGCCAGTTTGGCCGCTAGCAGTCAACTATAAAGGGGCCTTCCAAGATCACTTGGAAGATATACAATTTTCATACTCTCAACATCTCTACTAGTCCAAATAGTAGCGGTGTCAAAGTACAGTAAGAACAAGCTTATTGATACTTGTGAAACTCCTGCCAAACCACCACAGACGGTGTTGCATCCCAAAGGACCACAGGACTTCACAAATACTCTCATAACATTCAACAACGGACCTATGCCGTTGTCACGCCAATTGAAGCACATCTGTTGCCATTCAGATTCCCTATTTCATCCTACAACATAATGAATAATAAACATAATATTTCTTCTTCAAGATCCAGAAATCTTGACAGAGCTAAAAAAAGCTTTTGTAACTTTAGGCAAAATTTTTAACTTTTTTGTTCAAATATCAATATAAAATACTATTATAAGCTTCTTATTTTTTTAAAATAAAATTTTGTCTCATAAAAATTTATTTAAAAAATTACATATAGTTTCTTAATGGGTGCAGAAATCAAAAAGTAGTCAATGAAAATCCAAAAAGGTACCAAAAAAGCAGGACCACTTAATAAAAAATTTTTGCAAAAAATCAATATTTTATTCACTATGTTTTATTAAGTTCCTCAAATAAAAAGTGAGAAAATCAAAAATTGACTTTTTAGATTTAATCACACTTTTTATAAGCTTATAAAATTTTAAATAATTAATAAAAATGTTTGAAAATCCTCATGTAGATTTTTTAAGACCTGATATTTAAATATACAAAAAAGAAATAAAGTTTTTTTGGTAGGTTTTTATTTTATTGCAAATTTAATAAATTGGTGTGTTTTGGAGGCAATTTCAAAAAATATTAAATTAATATAATATTGTACTATGTTTCCCTATGTTATTTCAGGGGACAAAATCAAAGTGCCCAAATCAAAGTGCACAATATAAAGTTCAGAAATTGAAGTGCCTAAACCAAAGTGCAATAAGATCTTGGGTTTTTCTTTTGAAGGGTTCTCTTTTGAATTTTCTCCTTTCTGCCTCACAATCCTCCTCAATATTTTTAAAAGTTTTTTGGCCCCCGGCACAGCCAAGGGGCCAACAAAAATTTTAAAAAAATTCTGCGTTATCAAGAGGGTGGATTATATAAAATCTGATACCAAGTAGAAAAAACTATCTTTATCTTTCTTCTTTTCTCTTCTCCTCAATTATATTCTATTATCCTCTCTCCATTATTACTCTCAATTATCTTTTATTATATCTTTTTACTACATGTATTAGAGTAAAATAAGATGTATAAAAATTTTCTCTTTGATATACAACTTTAAACTATCTTTATGATCTTTTGGTGAAAGTACAGTGTTTTCAACATAAAACCATTCAAGTCTTCATTTTATGATATGTATTTGCCAGATTATTGATATTTTCAAATATTGTGACTTATTATAAATAAAATATATGACTATATATGTTATTAAGTATAAAAGAGTATAGTATAGCTTCAATAAGAAATTAATGTACTTTATATTATTTTAATGATAGGCTTCTATAATTTTTATCATTTAAATAAGATCACTAATGAACCAAAATACCTAAAATCATATGCTTGTATCTTGTAGGAAAAATCCTTTATTTTGCTTATACTGAAGTATTATTTTAGTTTTACATAAGCTGTAAATTAAATTAACCTTTTTTACTAAACTTATAGTTTATAAAGCAGTTTTTTGTGTAGTTTCATATTTTATATTTTATTTAATACAGTTACATATAAATTCTAGTCTAATTTTGCTTTCAAAACTAAAATAAACTTTCTTTTGAAAACAGCTAATTTAAGGATCTTTTTATTATCTAGCATATTTTTTTATTTGCAGAAATAGATTTCTTGGGGTCTTTTTAGTCTATAAAAGATTTTAAAATGTATAGTTTTTATTTTAAACTGTATTTTTTCTGCTTCAAAGTTAACCTCTGGAAAATTGATTTTTGCACTTTTGACCTTAGGAACTTTGACCTAAGGAACTTGCCCAATTTTTTACATGGTAGGTGACAATAAGATGGTTCTAGGGGAAGTTGTAACTCTTATATTGAACTCTTGTTAATCCTTGATGTCTGGTAGAAATGCAAGGTTACACAAGGGAATCCAATAAGCGGTTGTCAACACCTTTGATGAATCCATGTTTAAGTTTGAGCTTGACTAGGACTTTGTGCCAACTGGTTTGGCGTTCAGTCATAAGACAGGGTTCTGGGTAGTATAGTAGAACTTTATGATAAGTTCTTACTATGAATGGTTGCACCGCTGATCAAAGGTGGTGTTACCAGTAGTTCATAAACTTGGCTACCACTATTAACTCCTTATCATAGATCATGTAGCTAAGCTCTTCTGGTTTTGTTTTTTTAGAGAAGTAGCTCACAGGGTATTCCAATCCATTGCCATTGGTTTTAAACAACTGAAGCCATAGCAAACTTGGAGATATCAGTGGCTAAGATGAAAGGCTTTTAAGTGTCAAAGTGGTGGAGCACAGTTGCTGATCATATAATATTTGTGGCAGCATTGAAACATATGTCATATTGTGCTGACCATTACAGGGTTTTTATCACCATCAGAATAAAGATGGGAAGTGTTTCTGATAAGTGGGGGCAAAAAAATTCAAGAAGTTGCATGTGCCTAATAAGCTACAGAGTTGAGGAATATTTTTTGGGGTCTGCTATACCTAATAGCTGCTTCCTTTTCAGAAATGTAGCATAATATTTTTCCAGAAGTAGATTTCCTAGGAAGGACACTTTAGTTTTGAAAAAAGGCATTTGCTCAGTTTAATAACCAGGTTGACCTTTTGAATACTCTCTACTACCGCACAGAGATAGCTAGAGTTTGATTCATTTTCTGGGGAGTAAAGCATAATGGCATCCATGTATGCAATGGCACAGTTGTTAATGATGTCACCAATAACTGCATTGACCATCTTTTAGAAAACCTCTGGGGCGCTCTTCACCCCAAAGGGCATACCTCTGTACTAAAATATACCCTTCATAGTCCTGGATGCTGTGAGCAATTAAGTTCCTTCCTTAATACAGATAAGTTGAACGCCTCTAGGAATTAAAGTTTTAATAAGACCTTTGCCTGTTCAACCTCCCTGGAGATTAATTCAATAGACATAAGGTATAATTTGGTACATCCATGGTATTAAAGGATTCTGAAATCTTTTCAAGGGTGTAGCAACCCATCAGAGCTCTGGACAAGCACCCAAGGGGAACATATGTGAGAGGATCTCCTAAAAATTTAGCCTTTGGTTTAAATGCCTTAGTCCTTTCTTATAGACATTGTTCTTCCTTCAAGGTCAGGGGTAGATCTGAGAGGCAACCTTTAACCAATCAACATCAATTTTGAGCTCAGAGCTGGACTAAGAGTGTGCAGGAGATCATCAGCAAGCTTAGGATTAAAAGCTGTGCATAACCCCAAGAGGCACTAGGAGAACACTAAAGGATGTGAAAGGGGAGGCTGTTTCTAGGGCTGTTGCAGGGATATGTAGTGATCCCTTCCCCAGAGATATTGTTGGAACTTCTAGGAAAACCTTGGTGGGGTGAGAGCTTTGAAGCAGATCACTGTTAAGGATAAGAGGGATATTGTTTTTGCCTCACCCTCTCCCACCCAGAATTTCCAGGTAAAGTAGTTTTAAAAGCTATGGTAACAACCAAAATACCTCAGATTATAACAAAATGATCTCAGATTTAATCAAATTCCAACTATCAGGCTAAAATATACACTCTGTTAACAAGATTTTTGGCGTTAATGGGCAAAATGGGACAACACTGCAAAGAAGTGCTCAAGCGCAAAGCAAAACTATTCAAAATACTATCCAAAATACATTGATTCACAAACAAAATGTTGTGCGTTGACTTTCAGTGTACATATGTTTACTATGTGAATTGGTGACAAAATACACCCAAGCGCAGTAAGTCAAAACTCAATCCAAAACCAAAACACAATAGCAACTCACTATGTAAACAAAATCACTCAAATAATGTGTGCAATGGATTTTAATCAAGAATGATACCTAGGTATCTAATATAAAACACACAATCTAAGACATAAATTATAAAAATATTGTGTTGGGTGCTTACTTTGGCGTAAAATCTGGGAAAATGAGTGGAAGTTATTTGGGGTATTCTAAAATGGGCGTGGTAAAACCAAAAACAACCCTTTAAGAATTAATAAATCTATAATTGGGATATCAGATAGAAACTCTAATTAAATATCCATATTCAGATAAAAGCAAAAATTAAAAGTAAGGGGTGACTTAATTGAAATTTATTTAGTACTTTATCAAATTCTCAAAATGGAAGGAACACAACAACAGAATATCAATGCACCTGTTGTGCGCCACAGTTACAGTTGCCCCCACAGGTCAAAGAACAGAGTTAGTGCAACCCAAGTGCCTAATCAGGAAGGAGATGGGAGAGGAGAGTTCAATAGTGACACTGCACTGACACAGCTAATTTAAGGAGCACAAGCTGCTAGGGTGCAGAGCATCAACCCTTGGGTACCCAAGCTGACCTGGAATCTCACCAAGGTCAATACTACCAAAAAGGTTAGAAACAAGGAGGTAGAACTTACTTTGTATGTGTTTGACGCTATGTACTGCCAAGAGTCAGTCCTGTCAGCCATGCTGGAGAAGGTTAAGCCTGTGCTTGATACCAGCTATGAGCCCTATGTCAGTGATGGCAACCAAGAAGACATCAAGCCTGAGTTTTACAGAACAAATATGGGACAGCTGGTGTTAAAAAAGGTTGAAGCCTTCTACAACAAGGTATCCATGCCTTGCAAGCCTGTCACCAATCAGGATCCTGGCTTGTCTGAACCCAAAGATCCTGCTCAGAAGCACATTTCTTACATAAAGCGCATCATCTTTCTCAAGCTAATGCAGGAATCTGGTGATTACAAGGCGGCCGCAGCTCTTGTTGGGATGGATCCCAAGTATATCCCCAAGACATTCAATACCTACATCAATACTGGCCAAGTCCTTGCCACAGAGAAATCCTTGCGTGTTTCTACCATGCTCACCAAGGAGCACAAATGGGCAATCCACCAGTGGATAACATGGGACTGCCATCTTGAACTGGCAAATATACAGGCCATGGCCAAATCTACTTTTGGGGTTGAGGCCAAAATTTACTTTTACTATCATCTAGTCAAGTAAATGTGCTTTTCCTGGAAAAATCTTGGAGTATCTCTGTACAATTGGAATAGCCCAACCAACATTGAGACCCAGAAAAAATATCCTGAGGTCTACACTGCCCTCAAAAACAAGAGGACAATCAAATTTTACTATATTAAAAAATCAGCATTTGCCTCGTCTATGCACAATGCATATGGGTATGTACCAAAAGGCTCCAATGACAGGGTAGCTTGGTGTGCTGCAGTCTGCGCCACAGCCTATTCAATGATGTCTCTCCTTGGTCCAAAGGGGATTGAGCTGTATCAAATGATATTAGGTTCTCATAATAGCTGTACCTTCTTGCCATTCCTCTGATTGGTCCAGGAGGACCCAAGGCGCACAAGCCTGGGCTTCATCAATATAATAGTACTGGACAATGTTGGTCTCCACAAGGTGGCAGATATTCTTGAGGAACTTCCATCAATTGACACCAGCATTGCAGTGGGCCCCCAGAAATTGGCCACAGCAAATTTGCGTCGTCTCTTCCTCCCTGCCTATTTGCCCTTCCTGAATCCCATTGAGGAAGTTTTTGGGTGACTCAAGTGAGTTGTCAAGCAAGGAACCCCAATTAGACCTGAGGACTTCTTTGATTTACTGCAGGCCTGGATCCACACCCTTCCAGCTGAGACCGTGGCCAAATTCTATGGCCACACTGATTTATTTATTCCCTCATGCCTTGCTAAACAGCCAATCAATTAAAGACTTAGCGTGTCTAACTTTTTTATATTCTCTAATTTACTATTTAGGATTTATTAATTATCATTTTATATTTAGAAGCTTCTAAGCCCACAATCACATTAAGCAGGATTAGCAATGAAGGTTTGTAATGTATTTATTTTATATTAAATTATTTTATTATGGCATCTGAGGCTATCCCAAACACTTGATACTGGATTACGCAAATATATTTATATCACTCTTATCAAATAAATATAAAAAGGGAATTAAAAAAATTAAATGTATAGTGTAAAAATTAGAATTATATTTTATTGACATATATTATTATGCTTTTATGAAAGCCTTCTCCAGGATTTATTTTGCAAAACTTGTTTGATAAAATAAGAATTATTTTTTAATAAAAATAATCTAAAAAGTAAATATATTTATTGGAAAAGAGAATTTTAAGGGCACTTGTAATGGGTTCCTCAGTATGTACCCACCTGGCAATAGAGGTGGCACACAACCTCAACCGCCACAATGTGGACAGTGAATGCACCCTTATTGAAATACTCCCGCCTGCTGGCAAAAGGCATTAGGGTCAGGTGGGAGTGAAGCAGCAGCTTTTCAGGTGGTGCTGCAACCCTGTATATCCCAGCCAGGACCAGGGCGTCCTGGATAACGTGGTCCACCAAGTTGTATCCTGGGGGACCTTCTTCTCATCCAGGGAGAGCCTGGCCTTGTCAATCCCAAGAAAGACCCTGTCCAGGCTTCCACACTGGCGCCCGTTCTGAAGTAGAAGAGATACCCAAGGTAAACAACAAGATGAAGCCTTTGTCCAGCAAAGGCCTCTTTAAACTCACAGAGTTTATTATACATGGTACTAATCTTCTTCTTGTGCTTGATCTTGGAAAATGTGATCTCCATTGCCAGAGGGACCCCTATCTTGTCAGCACTTCAGGCCAGCCCAAAGTTGACAAGGAGGATCTTGGTTTTCTTGGCAGCTGTTGCGTCTGCAGCAGCCAATTTTCCCACTGCGCGCCCAAAGTTCTCCAGCAGGTAAGAGAGTGTGTGCTCCACCAGGAAGCAGAAGCAAGCAGCAGCATGGGCCTGGACCATCTCTGGTATGTTCTTGAATGAGAGTGTTGCCAGGTTGTCCCAAACAAGCTCAATGGAGTTTACACAGTAAACTCCACTGAGAGATACCAGGTCCAGGAAGACCAGTTGGGCATCCTTGTAGGCAGTAACTGCCCACTCATATGCCCCCTTGGCATGAGTTGACTCAGCCAATGCCTCCTGTGACATCAAAAAGGACCTGTGGACGCAGTCCTCCAGCTCCTGCAAGACAGGGGGGACAGAAACAGCTGCCTTGCCACATGATTGGTGTAGAACGTGGCAGGGACAAAGGGGACCAGGACCCAGCAAATTTTGACATCTTTGTTTTCTAAAAAACAGGTAAGAATTTTAAATTTTTATTAATTTTATTTTTTTGGACCTTCTTGTGTTTCCTCCTTGCCAGAAGCTTCAGCAGGTTTAGCTATTCTTGGCACAAGCAATTGCGCTGGCAATTCTGTATCCTCTTTCCTGGTGTGCTTTGCTAGCTTGAGATGTGCATATATCTTGGGGTTGTCAACCCATACAGACAGTGCAGAAATATTTTACGCCTTAAAATGGAGGCCCTTGACCACCATCTTCTGAATGTTGAGTAGGTGCGCAATTATCTTCTCAGGGGTGTCTGGTATTTTGGCCATAAGCGCCTTGGCTAATACCTTGTTGATTTTCTTGCCTTTGAGGATGGCAGACTTTACTTTTGCTTTGAGCTTGTGGTCAATTTCTTTGATCTCTTCAATTGCAGAGTCAAGGTCTTTAAACAGCTTCTCCAATTCTCTCATTGATTTTTTATCAACCTTTCCATATCTTTTTATAGCTTTCACCCCAATAAAATCTGTATTATTCTGATACTATTGCCTCTTTGTTTATTCCTGTTTGTTTTCCTATTTAATACATTATCCCACCTTTTTACTCATTGTGTATATGTTTTACGCTTATCTCAATATGTGTTGTTAGCTTTGTGTCAACATTGTTTCCTTAATTGCTGTCGGGAATGCCGCCATTCACCATGTTTCAATTTTGCCTTTTATGGGTTATTTTGAGGACAAATATCTCTCTTTTGCTTTTGCCCTTCAAAATGAGTCTGTCTCCAAATTGGGAAATTCTATTGTTTGGTTTCCTGATTCTGCGCAACTCACTTACCCACTCATGCTTGTGGCAAGTGATTGTTGCAACTGAACCAATGAGGATATAGTATTCAAATTGGGGAAGACAACAGTCTTATAGAAAGGACAGGAATGATAATAATAAGGTATTGTTATTGTAGAATATTGTGATTAATATGCTATATGGGGATGTGACGGATCCAGGAAATTCATGCTTGCTTTTTTCATTATCCCAGTCTGACTCTTTTACAGTTTGACAGGGAATCCTTTATGTAAGCTTCAATGAGCTTGGATTCCAGGCAAGAAATCTTGGTGCTAAACTTGTTGCCATCTGGTGATCACTTCCACTTTTTTTGCTTCCCATAGTCTTAGCTGCAGACCATCTCTTTCATTCCATGGTAGGCTTATTTTATTTAAAAGCCAAAAACACAAAGCATAAAAAGATTGAGGAGAAAGCAACTATTGTCACACATAAGTATCATTTTTTTATTAATTATTATCATGTTTCCATTATTTACCAATTGGGGTACATTTGGCTGAAAACCCCTCCAGTTCCAGAATCACACCTGGATTCCTATCACATGGTTTATGACATAACAGTGTCATCCAATCCAGATCTTTACCAAAAAGATCTTCACACTCTTAACCTATAAGAATGAGCCATAATACATTCCAGAATCACCTGATTCTTTCTGGAGAAATGTATTGCTTTGACTTGAAGCATTCCAGACTTCTGGCACCAAAACCCTGTGGAATATACATATTCCTGATCCAAGCTATCTTTGATGCAACTGGGAACCAGCTGATCAATCCTGAATGTATAGACACCATTGTCTATATTTAGTTGTTTTTGGCATTCAATGGTTTTCACATTAAAACCCCATTAAATTGCTTTGAAACTCAAACCAGGCGCCACTGCAGCGCCCAGGAACTTTCCCAGGTGGTGCCTTAGCGCCTGAAAAATTCACTGGGTGGTGTGTCAGCGCTTTCAACCTAAAATTTGGGGGTTTACTTTTGGCTAACCTTAACCAAACTTCTTGACACAGCCAAGGCAATTAAACAATATAATTAAATCCTCTTTAATTATATTCCAAGCATATATTAATTAACCTTCCCAGTTAATTAATCTGTTTGAAGACAACAAGTCTTTACTTGACACAGTCAAGGCCATTTTGGCCCTATGATTAAATCCTCATCAATCATATTCCAGGGTATCAATTAATTAACCTTCCCAGTTAATCAATCAGTTTGAGACACCTAGTCTCATAATCTGAACCGTTCAGATGATCATTACAGCCCTCAATTAGTACAGCCTAATTGATTCCTGGGTATCAATTAACCTCCATGGTTAATTAGATGGTTTGCAACACCTAGTCTCATAATCTGAATTGTTCAGATTATTCATTACAGCCCTCAATTAGTACAGCCTAATTGATTCCTGGGTATTGATTACCCTCCATGGTTAATTAGACGGTTTGAGACACCCAGTCTCATAATCTGAATTGTTCAGATTATTTATTACAGCCCTCAATTAGTACAGCCTAATTGATTCCTGGGTATAATTGCTACGCTGTAAAGTCTCTCCAAGGTCAATCCCATTGTTTTGAATTCCAACCTATGAAATTCATCACAATTCAACCACTTTGTGAAACCACAGCCCAATGTGACTGTAGTACGGTCACAGGGGAAAGCCACACAGCCACAAGGGGGTGGCATGTTCCATGTAAGGATTGGAGACAAGGAAATACTTGTGCAGGGATCATCAGGTCAAATTGGTAGCACTCCTAATTAGGAGAAAGTGCCTGGAATTTGATATTGCCATCAGATTGGTCCATGTTGTTATATATGTCAAGGGGTGACTCATTGAGCTCCACCTGTGTATTGTAAGATATGTTGGCAGAAAAGTATGAAAACTTGATTGCAATACCCCCCTTGCCCCCTGCTTGTTGTCAGACACCAGGATTGGAGTCTGTGGAAGATCCGGGAAGGTCTGCACAAACAACCTTTGTGTGGGGATGGCGCGGCAAGGTTACAAGCAATTGTGGTGGAGAGTCTTGGTGTTTCCTTGGGCATCCTCAAGCTGATAGGTGTGATTGTCATAGACCGCGGCTATCTTGAAGGGCTCTAGGTGGTTAGGTTCCAACTTGGCCAAATTGGGGTTGAGGGTGTAGATGGGGTCACCTATAGTGTATCTGGCTTCAAGGTACTTTGTTCCTCCTTCAATTTGTTTGTGTTCAATCTCTTGATATTTGGCACACCATTGGTTTAGGGATGGAGTTGTCAACAGTGGGGCTTTCCATGAACTTTAGACCGTAACTTCTCCTGTTCAATCCCTATCAGACTGTCAGGCATTCCAAAGGCCAAAGCGCTGGGGCTGAACCCAGTGCCTCAGTTGATTTTTGCTTGTAAAATAAGTAGAGCAGTGGGCAAGTGTTCAGTCCACACGGTATTGGGGTGCTCCTGTGAGAGCTTGGCAATCATTTGGACCAGTGAGCTGTTTAATTGCTCTATGTGCCCATTGGCTTGTGGATGGTAGGAGGTGGTAACTAACTGTTGGAGGGCATTCTTGGGCCATACACAGCCATCAAACCTTTTGTTTCATGATCTCAAAGAAATTGCGTCCTCTGATGTGACCCAAGGTGCAGTGGTAATGCAATATTGTGTTGTTTTATTGTGTGGCAGGATGTATGTTGTCTTCTCACCTGTATCTGCCCAGTGGAAGATGTTGCCAGCATCAGTAGTCAACTGACTTTCATTTTCCTTCAGCTTGAAGATGATTACTGAGTTAAGGCCTTTGTAACAAGTTACTTCAGGATGGAGGTACAATATTGGTCAGTCAGGATCCAGTCCATCATCCCTGGTGATAGACACTACATAGAGTTGTGAGAGGGCGTTGGCTGTGACAAGTTCCTTCCCAGGCTTATAATTGATGTACAACTGGTAGGTGGATAGCTGCTCAACCCAGCCTGCTTGGCAGTGTGTCAAGTGGAACTATGTGTTGAAGTACTGGAGTGACTTGTGATCTGTCAGGACGCAGGGTGGAAAGGTCACCCCTTCCAGTTAACAGTGTCATTTCTCAACACAGTGCACAATTGCCGCCAGTTCTGTATTGTGTATAGAGTAACATTGTTCTGAGTCAGTGAGCTTCCTGGACTCATATGCCACAGGGAGGAAGACGCCTTTTCAGGTTCTACTCATAGTATGCCCCCTATGGCCCTGTTAGAGGCGCCAGTCTCAAGTTTCTAATGGAGGTTCTGATTGGGGAACTGTAATACAGGTGCAGTTATAAGTCTCTGCTTCAAGGTCTCAAAGGCTTGATCTCTGGCAGGGATCTAGTGAAAGCACTGTTTAGTGTTCAAGAGCTTGGTGAGAGGTGCAATGAGTTCTTCACAATTGGGGATGAATTTACGCA
This sequence comes from Entomophthora muscae, assembly GCA_014839935.2. Taxonomy (NCBI): domain Eukaryota; kingdom Fungi; phylum Entomophthoromycota; class Entomophthoromycetes; order Entomophthorales; family Entomophthoraceae; genus Entomophthora; species Entomophthora muscae. The sequence continues at coordinate 32,275 of QTSX02000202.1, read as the reverse complement.
CGTAAGCAACCATGACCAAGAAGGTACACACCTGACCAACATCAGTGGGAGGTGGCATACTGATGATTGCCTTGATTTTGGCAGGGTTGGGCTTTATCCCTTGAGCAGAGATGGTTTTCCCAAGGAACAGCTGCTACAACTTGAGAAACTTGCATTTGGAGGGTTTAGCTTTTAGCTGGTTTTTCCAAAGGGTGTTGAGGACAGTACAGAGGTGTTGGAGTTGAGTGGTTTGATCTTGACTGAAGACAATAATTTGTCAAGGTACACAACAACACACGTCCCAATAAATTCCTCAAATGCTTTGTTCATTAACATGGCAAAGGTGGAAGGAGTGTTGGTCATCCCAAAGTTCATGACCAGCACTCAAACAACCCGTAACATGTGCATAAGGTAGTTTTTGCCTCATTCCCTGGCACAATACGGACCTGGTTGTACCCTGCAGTGAGATCAATCTTGCTAAAGACCTTTGTACCTGCAAGTGTGTCAAACAGGTTGTTAATCAACAGCAGGGGGTACTTGTTTTTAACTGTCACCTCATTTAGGGCACAGTAATCTGTGACCAGGAAAAGGGACCCATCCTTCTTGGCTACAAAAAAGACAGCCACCCCATATGGAGAGAGCAAGGGGCAAATGAAGCCCTTGTCAAGCATTTCTACAAGGTACTGGCGGAGGATCTCATTTTCTTTTGGTGTGAGACGGTACAAGGGGTGTGCCTTAGGTAACAACCCCTGGAGTTGTACAGTGTACTAGATCTCCAAGGGAGGAGATAGTTGTTTGAGTGATTCACTGAAAACGTCTTTATACTCCTTGAGGAGTGTGGCAAGCGCTGAGGAAGGTAAGGTGGTCAAGGGAGGGGCTGCAGGTGGTTCAGCACGGATAAATTTGACTGAGCATTGATTGAAGTCTAGTTTCTCCCCCTTGAAATTGCACGAGCCTGTCTCTGTTATTCTGAAAAACACCTTATAGTGAAGTAGCTTGCTCATTCTGACAGGATAGATCTGAAAGCCCACCCCATTTCTATTGAAGGTGATAACAGATGTATTCCAGTCAATGTAGGGACAATTGTGACAAAGCCAGTCAAGGCCAGCAATTACATTGTGGCTGAGCCCTGCCATGATTGTCCCAGAGAGCTTAACCTAGACATTCCCCATTCTCACAGAGAAGGGAACTGTCTTGTGGGTAATTGCCACTCTACAGGGATCAGCTACTTGTACTGCCTTGTATCTGCTTGGCATGCGGTCTAACTGTTGTGAATCAGCAAATGCCTGATCAACCATAGTGTGGTTGGTCCCGGTGTCCACCAATAATTTGTGGGTACTCCCACAAAAACAGAAGGGATAAGCCAAGCAGGTTACTTTATTGAGAGAGTGGCTTGCTTGAAGGACAGGGTTGTCACTATGGACCTAGAAGAAGTCAAGGATTTCAACTTTATGTACCCTGTAGTTGCAGGGATTCTTTGCAAGGAGGGATTGAGAGTGAGGTTTAAGTGGGGTTGTAGAACCTCTTGTAGCTACAATCCCCAGGCTTTTCCCGGGTCCTTGATTTGGGATAGCTGGAGCTCTCCCTTGTGGGAGTGTTTAGTACCATTATTCTGCTGACGGGGCTGGTGGCAGTCTACTTGGTTGTGGGTACTTTCAGGTGTTGCACAAGGTTGAGGTGGAGCATCATTTGTGCATCAGAAACCCATTGAAGCCTGATTGTTGCCTCACAATGGCTTTGTAGCAGTCATCAATGGAGGTGCAACAACCCACGGGAACCCACTTAAAGATGTGGGGCTTGAGCCCATTGATTATCAGCGTCAGGAGCATGGTGTCCCGTTAGTCATGGCTTCAAGAGCGGCAGCAAGGTATTTGAGAGTGGATCCAGTCTGTTTAATTGCAAGAAGAGGAGTTCCCACCACAATGGGAAAGAAGGTTTGCTGTAGCAGGACTTTGCAGCGTCCCTGAATACCGCCCAGGTGACTTTGATTTTCTGACTGGCCCAGTTGGTAAACCACACAGCAGCAGGGCCCATAAGGCGCCCAGATGCCGTAGCAACCCACATGGGCTCAGGTACTTGAAAGATGCAGAGGCGAGTCTTGGTGGAGTGAAGCCAACTGACAATGTTGGCTCCTTTGACCCCACCCACAAAGGATTCCAGCTGGAGATTGAGCATGCACTGTGAAAGGTCCAACTGAGGTGAGGTGACGCTGGCGTCACACTGCCCAAGGCAGAGTCAATTGTATACACTTGTAAGAACTAGCTGGTCTTGGTAAATAATGTACCCATTGGGGATGTCCCCCTTGGGGATTGGCAGGAAGGTCTCTTGATGGGGAGTAGCCATACGGCCTGTACTCTGTCCTTTCTTGGGGGATTTTTCTTTTAGGTAGGTTGTAAACCTACTGCCGCTACCACTGCTGCAACTGAACCAATGAGGATTCAGTATTTGAATTGGGGAAGACAACAGTCCAGTAGAAAGAACAGGAATGATAAGAATAAGGTATTGTTTATTTTAGAATATTGTGATTAATTTACTATATGAGGAAAGCCATACAGCCACAAGGGGGTGGCATGGTGCATGTTTTATGTAAGGATTGGAGCCAAGGAATAACTTGTGCAGGAATCAGCAGGTTGAATTGGTAGCGCTCCTAAATAGAGAAAGTACCCACAATTTGATATTGTCATCAGATTGGTCCATGTTGTTAAATATGTCAAGGGGTGACTCTTTGAGCGCCCCATGTGTATTGTAAGATATGTTTGCAGGCAAGTCTGGAAACTTGGTTGCAACATGATCCTACCACCTATGTACTGTTTTGTGGTAAAGCTACACAGTATATATTCCCGATCTTCATACCCAATAAAATCCAAGTTCTATTCACACTTTTGTCTTTGTGTCTCACTTACTTTGGCGCCTCTATAGCCATGTCTAGTAGATATTATTCATTCAGGTCCCCAAAATAATCACATAGCCTTCCCTGCCATTCTAACCAAGACTTAGTGCAAATCCAGTCCTAAGGTTAGGATTTCCTGTTTGACTCTGTGCTGTGCCTCAGATCATGACAAAAATGGTGCTCACTACAGGGGCTGTAATCCCCTTGGTTATCCCTTTGCAACCACATTTTCAGGACTTTTGCCTCCTCCCATACAAGAGCCAACTTTGCCTGAAATTACCAGTCCTCCTATTGAAGAAGACATTGCCAACCTGCCTATTGTCCCTACTGTGCTGAACCTCAGGAGTGGTCCCCGCCTAGTGGCCTACCCTTTGGGTACCCCTGACTTGGAACAAGTCATGGTGGTAGCCCTTGGGTTAGCCTGTGATGGAGCCATTTCTTGCCTCCAGTTCAGTTCAGCTGAGCAGAATACTACAAATTGATTTTAGCTCTACAATTTCCACAGCATATCTTCTCAGCAACTGGCTCCGCTGAACACCTATTGTCATCCTTTGTACAACCCGCCTTAGCCCATCATCAAATGGTGTTAGGGATCTATGTTAAGGAGATTTCATCTCTACAAGCAGCTGTCACTCATCACTGGGATCAGTTTGCAGCCTACCAGCAGTGGATCCACTCCCTGTTTTCCTTGGTATCAGACAATCAGCGCAACTCTGTCACCTCCCAGGCCCGCTTGATCAACTCTATCAAGAAAATGCGCCAGTCCATCCCTGAGTACGTCAGGGAGTGTCTACATGAGTTTTGCCAGTTGGAACAGCCCTGGTGAACCCAAGTAGAGTCCACTCTGAACACTTATCTCACCAATTTACAACAACTTGTGCAGCAGCTCAACAAGTTCAGTGCTTACTCCTTTGACCACTTACAGCAAGTAGCAGCCTTTGCTGCAAAAGGCCTCTGCAAACTTGTCAAAGAATTTTATCAAGAAAAGGCTGCTACTGCTGCTACTATTGCCAAAATCTAGACTCAAGTTAATGGATTGTCTACACCCAAACCAGATGCCCCACCTTCTCCTCCATCCAAAAAAGAGGCAGATAGAGAGCAGAGACTATGTGGTGCCATTTGAGAGTTGAGAACTTCCACCTGCAGTCAGAATTGCCCTATCAAAGTCCCCCAGCCAGATCCTCAAGTACTTTCTCTGGCAACTCAAGTTGCTGACTTGCAACAAGAGGTTACTTCCTTACGTGAGATGATGGCGTCTACTGTTAGTCCAGCTGGGGTTGCTGACAAAGATGGCTTTTGCCCTGGCTTGTCAGGAGCTCCCTGCACCCACTGTGCTAGAGAGTTTACAGCTCTACCTAATGAGGTGGACCATTTGAAACAAGAACACTCTGAGCTTGATAAAGATGTACAAGAAATGAGTATGTTAATCAATTCAGTGAATGACAGGTTTGCCCCTTGCCTTTTGGTGGGCCTGTTTCTTACCTACTGACTGGCTGAACTGTCCTTGGTAGTAACTGCTCAGGGCCAGCGCCTAGATGTTACTGAGCAACAGACTATCCTAGCTAATAATACAGGCACCCACGCTGCTGAAACCTTGACTACCCTTAAAGAAATTGTTTGCCAACTGTGGGCCAGACAGCCCCCCTCCAAATTCAAAGCATAATTCTCCCCGCGCATAAATGTACTTGATAGCAACAATGGTGGCCCAACTCCAGAAGCACATTTAAATTCTATCTTTCAGCAAATCTTTGACCCCAATACCATAATCATTGCAGCTTTCCTAACTATCTATGAAAATTCCATGAGAAGAGCCTCAGATGAGGTTAAGAAGGAACACATTCTAACCTGTCTGCACCCAGCCTGTCAAGAGGTAGTAGTGCCAGAGCTGCCCACCATTAAGACCTGGGAAGATATGAAACAACTTCTGATTGACAAATTTGGTGGCAACCTTAGTTTGGAAGTGAATAAGGAAGCCTTCATGCACATCTCTTTCAAACCAAAAAAGACCCTAGCTGAATTTGCAGATAGATTTTACAGGAGGGACAGCAACTGATTAAGAGCCGCCAGCTGACCGCACATGAAGCGTACATGAAGCGTACATAGCGTGCACTCAAGCCCTCAAGGTTAACCATCTTCTGTGTCTTCACTTTAAGGCTCATAAAGCCATGTTTTCTTCTATTGAGAGCATAAAGACATTGTTCCAGGATATGCACCTTACCCATTCTGGGGAAGTTGTGCAAGAGAATTGTGCCTCCCTCTAATTCTGGTTTGTCTTCATGTGGCCCTTGTATCCTCACTGTGAACTCACAGAATCCTCCTCAAAGCCAAGGGCGCCACAACTGTGGTCAGATAGGTCATCATTCTAGAGTCTTCACCAATCCGCGGGTTGAAGGAGCTGATCCAAAGGAACAGGCAGGAAAAGAGCAGTCAACCTAGAGGCAGAGATGCTCTTGGTTGATAATTCATCACAGTCTCCTTCAATTCCCCCCTTCATTGCTGACTCTGAGTCTGCCAACACTGAGGCTCCTCACATCCTGCTTTTATTCTAAAACATCTCTGATAACTCTGAAATGAGCAATTCAGATATGGACAATCCTGACGCCTATGGATATTCAGTCCTTGCTGACCTCAAAACTATTGCAGTTTCTTATAAGCTACGTTTGAAGAAGACTACTACAGCTGCCAAGCCTCTGCATGAAGCCAAGGATCTTGTCTCTCGCCCTTACCTCACCTAAGCCAAGAGATCTCCTGTGCTTGTCAAGTCTTCTGAAAAAGCTGCTGAGCTTGCTGACGCTGTGTTCAAAAACGTCTCTGTCTTGCTCCCTCTCCAGACAGTTTATAAGGAGTTCCTGGGCCTCATATGCATGATTGAAAAGTTGGAAAAAGAACTAACAGAAGCTCAAGACATTCTGGCTGTCCTCCCTCCCTTTGGTTGTACTACCACTTGTGTTGAAATATCCATCCAAAAGGTGAAAATTAAGGCCTTCTTGGACACTGGATCTCCTGTTAATTTTGTCTCCTTGAAGCTGGTCAAGAAACTCAAACTTGCCCCCAACCTTAACTATCATTAATTTTATGGCATAGCTGGGCTATCCATGACTTGTGCTATAGGGGCTTATTCTGCTCTGCCCATGCAATTTGACAAACTACTCTTGGCCGCGCCTGCCGTTGTCTTGGAAAATGAGAACTACAATATTCTAGTTGGTACTCAGTTCCTTAGGGAATACAATGGGATCATCAACTTTAAGGAAAGCCACCTCTCTATCTTAGAGTATGATGACCCTCTGATCTTTGATGAGCCAGTTAAAGTTCCCGGGAAGCGCATCAATACATGTGTCTTAGAATATCCCACTGGTGTTTTCACTCTAAAATACCGTACCCATTCCTCCAACATGAAGTGTCCTCCTATGGCTTGCCCTGCGTCTGAAGAGATTCCTCTCTTGGCCACTTCCACTCTAACCATTCCCCCTGGATCTCAGGCTATCCTAGACTCCTAAATATTATATGAGCTACCTGAGTGTACGTTCCTAGAGTTATACTCTCCTCCCTTGCTAGGACGCAACAAACCCTATCTCTGTCCAGGAATCTTGGATGTCTCTCATAAAGACCCTGTTCAATTGCTGGTCACTAACTTAACTGCTCTCCCCATTAATGTGTCTAGAGGGCAGGTTGTTGGCTATGAAATGTTGTTGAATGCCCCTGAGCTCCTATCACTACATTCCTTTGGTATATTCCAGGACTTTAATTTACCTGAGGATAAGCCCCAAGTCCTATCCTTGTTCACTGTGCAAGACTTCCCACAACTATCCCTGGTTCAACAGAAAGAGGTGCTTGATCTTCTGGATCAGTTTTCAGATATCTTTGCTAAAGATAGCACTGATTATGGTCTAGCCAAAGGCATCATTCACCAGATTGATACTGGTGATGCTCCCCCCTTTTGTGCTAAACCTTATTGCCGCAGTTGTGTGGAGGATGCTCAGGTGTCTAAAGAGCTCAAACAACTTCTAGACGCTGGACTGCTTGCTCCTTCCTAAAGTACATGGGTCTCCCCCTTGCTTATACTGAAAAAGAAGGATGGAGGTTATTGTATTGTGATGGACTACTGACAATTGAACTCTTTAACCAAAAAGGATTCCTACCCCTTACCACGCAATGATGATACTCTCTGATGCCTTGGGGGCTCCAAGTTCTTATCTGCTATGAACCTTGCCTATGGGCACTGGCAAGTTGATCTCTCTCCCAAGGATAGACAGAAGGCTGCGCTCATCACTTCCTAAAGATTGTTTGAGCCTACCTTAATGCTGCAAGGACTCTGAAATGCTCTAGCTACTTTCCAACAAGCCATGGACTCTATCCTCCGTGATTGGAAGCTCTTATGTGTCCTAGTGTATTTAGATGATATAACAGTCTTTAGTTTTACCTTTAACAACCACCTGGCTGTTCTCAAAGAAGTGTCCATAAAGATTTGAGAAGCTGGTCTTAAGTTAAAACCATCTAAGTGTGCCTTCTTTAAGGAACACCTTGAATTCTTGGGACATGAGGTGACTCAGACAGGAATTTGCCACATGACTAAGAAAGTTTAGGTCATTGACAAAATGCTTCCGCCCACCAAAAAGCAAGAATTTCATGTCTTTCTGGGCATGATGGGATACTACAGACAATTCATCCCCAATTTTGCTGATACTAGCAAACCCTTGGTCCAGCTGCTGTGTAATGTCCCTCTCAAATAGACCACTAGTCAGCAACAAGCCTTTAAGACCCTTAAACAAAAACTTAAGGAGACCCTATCCTAGTATACCCTGATTACAATAAGGAATTCATCGTATATACTGATGTTAGTGACCTGGCCATTGGAGCCATCTTGGCTCAATTGGATGATGAAGGTGTGGAGCACCCTGTAGCTTATACCTCTTGTGTCCTGAATAAGCATGAGAAGAATTACAGTGTAACTGAGAAAGAGTGCCTTGCTATGCTGCATGCTGTCAAGCAGTTCTGCCGTTACATGTAAGGTACCCATTTTACTGTGGTTACTGACCACACTTCTCTCAAGTGATTACAACAACTTAAGGAACCAGAAGGACAACTAGCTAGATGGGCTCTCCGCCTGCAAGGGTACAACTTCACTGTGCTACATTGCTCCGTGATTCAACATCAGAATGCTGATGGACCGTCCAGAATGCCCATCCTTGCTCTACACCCTGCTGAGGCTGACAGGTTGTACAAACTAATTGGATATCCTTCTTTGTGGGAAAACAAGATAGAGGGAGTTTGAGTTAACCTTTCTAAATTATCTGAAGACATGCTCATTTTTGACAATCAGCTTTTAAAGAAAGTACAAGACCACTACTTGCCTCATGTAAAGCCTAGTCTGTGCCTTTTGGTGGTGCTTCAAGCTCATAAGGAGAAAGGACACGGAGGTGTTGCCAAGACTTATGCCTGGCTTCAGATGAACTACTTCTGGAAAATTCTTTGCCTGCTGATTCTGGATGCTATTGCTAGTTGCCATGATTGCCAGCTCCAGAGACCTTGAGCTGCCTCTCACAAGTTCAAGCTAGTCCCCCTTCAACATGCATTTCACACTGTCAATATTGACGCTGTAGGACCTCCCCCTTGCTTCTGCTCTGGTTGCTGCTTTATCATAATTGCTGTTGATCATTTTAGCAAGTGGGAAGAAGCTTGCCCTACTAAAGACCTCACTGCCAAAACAGCAGTTGCCTTTCTGCTGCAAGATGTATTCTTTTGCCATGGTTGTCCTCAAGTGTTGTCTGACAATGGGACTAACTTCAACACCAAGTTAGTAACCTCTGTTGTTGAAGCCTTGGGGTCTCACCAGTCTTTCTCTGCCCCCTATAATCCTTCTACCAATGGGGCGGTTGAGTGCACAAATTCAACTCTGGTTTCTATCATGAGGAAACTCACTTCCTCTGACACTGCCAACTGGGATCTATAGTTACCCGCTGCTCTCTTTGCCTATTGCCTTAGCAAACATTGTGTTGCCGGGTACTTCCCTTTTACTATGTTGTATGGTTGTGAAGCCACCACTCTGTTGCTCTTGGGGCCCCCCTACTTTCCTCTGATAAGGCCATGAACCCTGATGACCATATCAAAGATCTATTCAACCAAATCATTGATATTCAGGCCTCTGCCTACACGTCCACATATAAGACCAAGATGCTTGAGCTCTCTCCTGACAATGCTGGACAATCTCCCTTGCCTGAGTTAAACATTGGAGACCACATTCTTTGCTATCAGCATAGGGTAGGAGGACATGCTCATAAACTAGACTTGTTGTGGATTGGGCCCTTGGAAGTGACCTTTAAACAAGGATCAGAATATACTGTTAAACTCCTCTCTAGTGGTCGTCCTTTTGCCAGCGTGCATGAAAAGTTCCTCTGCAAGTACCACCCCCCTAAGGCCAATCAAGAAAGGGTAATATTGTGAATGCCGCAATTCACCATGTTTCAATTTTGCCTTTGATGGGTTATTTTGAGGACAAATCTCTCTCTTTTGCTTTTGCCCTTCAAAATAAGTCTGGCTCCAAATTGGGAAATTCCATTGTTTGGTTTCCTGATTCTGCGCAACTCAATTGCCCCACTCATGCTTGTGGCAAGTGATACTACTGTCCATGTACTGTTTTGTGGTAAAGCTACACAGTTAAATTTCCAATCTTTATACCCAATAAAATTTAAGTTCTATTCACATTTTTTTGTATCTCCACATACTTTGTGTAAGGTCTCATAGTTTGGGGAAGATGGTTGTAGACCAAAGCTTTAATACCGTTTATATTTATGTTGGTCAAATACAAAAAAGTAGGTAAGGTTTGTAGTAACAACTGGACTAGGGCTCCTAGAAGCTTGTAGGAGGTAAAATAAGGGCTGAGTCAATTGATTAATCCTAAGAAAATAAAATAGAACCCAGTCTTAATGACTGAGGACTTGATCAAAAAATCAATTTCTAAGTCAGGGAATTGCTCACCACTAGTTGGAGGGTTAAAACTATCAATAATCAAATGGTGTGTATTATTATAGAAACTATCTAACTGATGAAATAGAAAATCAAAAGGAATCAAAAGGTCAAAAAAAATAAGTTAACTAAATTAGAAAGGAAACACAAGCCACAAAACCTAACAAGTACCTTTTTGAGGTGCAAGTCAAACAATCTCAACTTAGTGTTGAGACTGGAGAAAAACAAGCCTTTTATTAAGCTTTGTTTGTGGAATGCAGGAATTGAGGTGAGAGTTTAACCATTTTTGGTTATAGAAAACTCTTAAACAAGAACAGAGGTAAAGGGTGTAAAATACTTAATATTTAACTTGGAATAGTTAAATTCAAGCTAAAGTAGACCGGAAGGAGTGATAGGCAGTTACAACAAAGCTCTGGGTAAGAGCAAGCAAAAAAGTGAGGGAAAACCCAGTCTGAACGCTTAGTAAAGCATAAAGTGAAAGGTAAGCTTTTTGGAGCCAACTTTCTAATCTTCTTAAGTAGATCCAGGGTTTGAAACCGGGTGGCAAAAAGGTAAGGAATGTTTGGAATAGTGTTAACCATTATTTAGATCATAAGTTGGCTTAAACAAAGCCAATCTAAGACTTTAAATATAGAAAATGGAGGTAGGAAGCAGGGAATTTATAAATTAAGTGAACAGGACAATCTTGGGTATACTAGCAGCCAAATAAGCAGATAAATGTAAAAGACAGAATAGCAGCTGATAAAAGGTGAATCCTGACACTTTGGCGCCTCTCTAGCCACGTCTAGCAGGTATTATTCAATCAGGGCCACAAGGTAATTGTATAGCCTTCCCTGACATTCTAACCAAGACTTAGTACAAACTCAATCCTGATGTTAGGATTTCCCATTGTGACTCTGTGCTGCACCTCAGATCACGACAATTGTCATATTTTTTGGCGCTTTACACTGCCTCTTGATAAAACATTAACAACAATTTGGTGATCATAGAAACTTGAATTAGAAAATTATAGGTTAATTGTGTTTAGATGAAGTTGTTACTGATCTTAATTCAAAGCCTTAATGATAAACTTTAAGCCAATTAGGATTCAGGTGATAAAGCAATTGTTGTGACATAAAGGGCCATTCAAAAATTCTATGGTGAATGTGCGCTAATTAATATAATTGGCTGGTTGTTTTGCTATTGTGCGCCATTGCTGCTGTGGCAAGTTGTTGATGGACCAGTGTTAACCCAGCAGCTGATTGGGCACTAGTTCATCAACAACTTGCCACAGCAGCAATGGCGCACAATGGCAAAACAACCAGCCAATCATATTAATTAGCGCACATGTACCAAAGAATTATTGAATGATCCTTTATGTCACAACAATTGCTTTATCACCTGGCTCCTGATTGGCTTAAAGTTTTTCATTAAGGCTTTGAATTCAGATCAGTAACAACTTTATCTAAACACAATTAACCTAAAATTTTCTAATTCAAATTTTAATAATCACCAAATTGTTGTTAATATTTTATCAAGGGGCAGTGTAAAGTGCCTAAAATAACTGTGTTCAGGATCTAGATACACAGCATAGTAAATATATGATTTTATAGAAATAAACTGAAAATCAAGAATAAAACCAACTATAAACAAAGAGAAAATGTACAATGAAATTAAAAATAAAGATAATATAAATAGAAAATGTTTGGCAACAGGGGGTTTATTGGGGGGCGGGAAGAGAGATGCCTACTAGGCAGAATAGCGCAGGAAAGATGACGTAGAGCTGATGCTGGCCTAGGAGGTCCAGGATTGTGTGGGTGGGGCTGGCAGGTGAGAGGTGGTGCTTTCATATGTTGAACCAATCAGATTTACTGAAATAGCCACCATATACTGCTTGTTGTATTCTTCATCTGTCATTGGCTGGATTGATTGGTAGACAGCTGTGGCACAGGGTGAGAGACACTTGTTTTTCTGCAATTGGTTGCCCATATTCATATGGAAGACAATTTGGGCAAACAAGTCAGCCATTATTTGGCAACCAAAGAGAGAATTGTGGTCAAGGACCCCAAGATAGAGGTTTTTGAAAGCCTGAGGGCAGTGCTCCTGGAGTATATCTCCAATGTTAAAGAAAACAACATCACCCAGATGGATGTCTGCATATCTGGCTGGGTACACAGAGGCCTGGTGCCTGCGTCCCTGGATGGCCTAAAGGGCAGTAGAGCTACCCTTCATCTGGTGGCTCAAGAAACCCCAGTGTTTGGAATTTGAGCTATCCCAGGAGTCAAGAAATTCACCAAGGATGTGGCTGTACTTGTAGCCATTAGTGAAAGCAGGGTTTGTCCAATAATAGTCAAACCCCTTGGCTGAAACAGCCAGAAACGCACCAATGAATGTTCCCTTCTTGACCTTCTTCCTTCCTTTTTGGGTTGCAGCTTTTTGTTGGGCATAATAATTGTCAAAAGCTATTGATAGCTTGTAGTAGGAGATGAATATGAGGTCATCTGATAGACTTGTCAAGCATCAGACCAGGGTTGATTCAATTACCTGATCATACGGGAAATTCTCAGCGCCATCACATTGGTTACCAGTAACATTTGTCAACACACGGACGGACGCCACTTTGCCATACATCCAGTGCTGCATCATGCCCTCAGACACCCAATTGCCATGGTGCGCAAGTTGCTTCTGGACCTGGTACAAGGGAAGCTTGGGGTCCCACTGGAGGAGGTCAAGCATTATTGGGTATGCCTCATTGATCTGGGACTCAGGGGCCTTCTTTGGCTTCTTGGCCGTCCCAATCAGATTCCCCTTATTCATTAAGTTGTTGAACTCCTGCATTATGGTGGCTTGGATAAATTGCAACTGGGCGGCAATCTGATCCCAGGACAGACCCTGCAGGTTGAGTGCCACAATTCCTGAAGAATTTGGGCAGTGATGATTTGTTGCTTGGGGCACTGGGCCGGGGGAGCTGAAGCCTGATTGGCTGGTGGCAGAAAGATGTTTCAAATCAGGGTTGCCATCCTGATTGGTTAGTTGGTGGGCAGCTTGTGCAGGGGTGGGTGTGGGAGCAGGGGCAGAGCTAGACTCTAAGTGACTCTCAAACAAGTCAAAGCCATAGGGGTCGGTGGTAAGGTACAGGTCAGCTTCCTTGTTACCCGCCTCAAAGGCTTGGGTGTAAACAGGTGCCTCCACGTTCTGAGCCTTGCCTCCATTGCAGCTGGCTTGGCTGCTGGCGCTGTCAAAGATATTGCTTGTAAAAACCATTGTAAAAAAACCTAGGATAAAATCACTAAAAGTAGAAATTTTAAAATTTAATGAATTATTTTTATTGTAATCTCAAGCCCATATTTGGAAGGTTCTCAAAACCTTTTCATACAAATCTGAAGCCATGAAAACGGATAAAATGCCTCTGGTCCTAAATTGGATAGCTGTTGATTGGCTATTAAGTTGATAGTTTTCTATTTTAGGCTGCTCATACTACACATCTTGTGTGAGTTCATTTTGTTTTGTGCTTGTGGAATCTTGCTTCTAGATTGCTCAAATTTTGTTTTCATTTTAGTACTTCTGTTGGTTTGTCATATGAATCCTGATTGGATTATAATATACTCTGGAACAGCATCCATCCATCTCACTTGCTGTGTCAGTCCATTTATTTGTGGTTTAAAAACGCTGCTTGATATTTGCTATAATTTTGTATAATGGGTAGTGAAATTTTATTTTTTGTTTGACAGCTCATTTATTAACCAAACATATTTGAATCCTGAATCTTGCGTGACTTGGATTTCCTTCACATCTGAAATCATTTTGTTTAAATATGAGGTATTTTTGGTTGTTATCATAGCTTTTAAAACTACTGTAATTCAGGTGCTTTACTATGGTGAATTCAGAAACAAGATAATAGTCCTGAATGTAGAATGCTAGAGGGTGTTTGGTTTAAACAGGCAGGAAGTATTGGATACTCCTACCCTTTACAGTAGTTTAAAAGCTATGGCAACAAGCAAAAATACTTCATATTTAAAAAATGAACTCAGATTTAAACAAAAATAATACAGATGTAAAAAAATTAAAAGGAACTGAATTTGTATTGATTTACAATAGATTTGGGTTAATTTCAGTTTTGTTTACATCTGAGTTATTTCTGTTCAAATCTGAAGTATTTTTTATTGTTGTCATAGCTTTTAAACCTACTGTATATAGCACCAGGATTATACTCTAGATCCAGTTTTCAACCAAGTTTCTCAAAATAAAGTTGTCACTGATACCAACAACTACTAAAGCAACAATTTTTGTTAGATGGGATGTAGAGGCATAGGTACAAGTAGATCCCAATTACCCCCATCAAATAAAGCAAATACAGGATTTTCTCTTTCAGTCTTCTTTTAAGTTGTGGTGTTATTTGGGTGGAAGCTGAGCCTTGCTTAAGGCTATAGAAGGTAGGTAGACAAGATATTCACTGATGGGTGGCTCCAGCTTTGGAGGGCTCACACATATAGCTTTGATGACAGCCTGGTCCACAATAGTGTGGGCTTGAGAAGCTAGCAGCATGGAGCTCTTATTAAAACAAATGAGCTTACAGGCTTGAGGGGTGTTATCCAGGGGGGGCACCTGGGAATCAGCAGAAGCTAGATTAGTTGGTGTAGCACTGGAGCTTTCACTATCATAGAATGTGATTGCTGTCAAGTTAGGTATGCTCTGAGGAGGTTGGCTACTCACTGGGAGTGCCATTAGAGTTGCACCATATATCACAAGGGATTGGGAGCTTTCAGTTGGGGTATAAAAAGTGGTGAAACCATCTCTTGTTAGGTCTGCCAACAATTTAACTTATGAGAGGCAGTCAACATCAGGGGTTGTGTGGAATTTTTTGGGTGTGACCAAAGAGCTGCAAACCGCTGGTAAGATACACTGGATTGATTCAGGTGTGAATGGGGGTATTTGTGCTATTTTGATATCACCTTTGAACTGTATAACTACAGAGAGGGTACTGCTTTTAAGTCTGGCTTTAATAACAGACCCCTTCCCTTAATTGGGGGTTTACCAATGTCCACACATTCCAGGTCACATCACATGATTTATTCTGATCCCAGTAATGTGGTAGGAACTTGCACTCCTCCTAATAAGTGATCAGCACTCAAACCCACTATGTAAGCCTTGGATCATTCTTTAATATAGTTTATCCATGTTGGTTTTTGTTAAATTTGGCACTTGTTTCCTTTACTCCAAAGGGAACCCTTTCCCGGTGCTTGCTTCCAGGAAACCAAGGTACAGATCCTTAAGCTTTCTCTGAAGACTAACCCTTGGCTAGTTTGAACTTCAACCTGTTGTTATAAAGTTTCCTGCTGTGTTCTGTTGGATGTCAAACCAAAGAGCCAAACAGGACAGTTTCTGTGACTGGAAAGGAAGGGTGTGGCTGAGGGGATAAGCTTTGGCTGTTATGGTTAGGACCAAAGTTGAGAGTTGCAATTGGTGCACCTGAGACTGGCCCCTTGTTGGCTAATGTATTGTACAGTACACAGGGGCGTTCACAGAGCTGCTGCATGGCATATTCAACAATGCTGGATATTCTGCATCCAGCGCTGGAGTACAGGAAAGATCTACTGATTGGGCGTGTAGCTGATCTCAAGCAGTGATCCTTTGATTATATAGTTGCTGGTCATGCCTTACTTGGATCCTGCTATGATGCTGCCCCAGGTGGATTAGTGGTGCCTAGGGTTGGGACGGGCACCAAAATCTACACAATTGGTTTTGTGACCAAGCTTTGCTTAGCACAATTAGTTTTGTGACGTTGTCAGATGAGCACAATTCATCTTGCGACCTTTATGCCACATCACAATTCATGCAGATTGGTTTTGTGTTTTTAGGGAGCCGTACACAATTTCAACTTCAGTTTGTGCCCTGCTCCAAAAGTCACAAAACAAATCTGCATGAATTGTGATGTGACCAAGCACAATCACATGTGGTTTTGACTTGTGTCCAATCATAAGTATACAAGCTATTGTTAAACTGCAGGCTTGACCTGCCAGTAAGGTTCCAACCAAGCAGGTTTGTGACCCATAATCTGATTATCCAGTCACCTGAAGCCAGACTAGGAAGTTGACTTGGATTACCAAATCCAACAACATGAACAGATGATGATCCCTTGTGGTGGATACCTTGTTTTAGCGCTTGACTCATTACCAGGATCAAGCCACCCCCTTCATCATCCAGCTGTGTGATCAACACAATCATGTTCCTGTTAGCCTTGATTCACATAAACTATATAATCATTATCTCACAATAAAGATTACTATCTATCTTCTAAATATTTTCCCTGTGTAACTCTGCTAAAACAGACAGTTACGACATTGGTAGCACAGGTAGACTCTCTATCCTACCTTATCTTGAAAAATTCCACCTGTTGCCTGCATGCACTGAGGCCAACAAATCCCTGACAGAATTATGTCTGGCCTCCTGCCTGACTGGACTCTGTAAACCCCTGGTACCGCCATACCCAATGGCTTTGTCCTGTACCAGAACATGGCAATTCCACTACCCGCCTTCAACGCCATATCTGTGCAAGGTTTCTTTCAGGCTCCCTCCTTGATGCCGCGACCAGCTGATGAAACCACCATGCCTGCCTATGTAGCGCAAAGGCTAAAAAGTGCCGCCCTGGAACCTTTTTCCAGGGCTAACAACGACAACACTGCCGCATGGATCCAGTCCGCCCAGAGCAAGCTGACTCAGATGGAATGCCCACAGCAATTTTGGATTGCAGAGATTTCCATTTGCCTAACCCATGACGCTGGCACCTGGTGCAACAAGTGGCACAAGGAGCACACCAAAAAGAATTGTGATACATTTAAGCAAGACTTCTTGGCAAGGTTTGTGTTGAAGGACACCACGTTTATTATCATACACCAAGTAAAGAACTTAACCCAAACAGGCACCGTGAAGGAACTCACCTGCGCCTACAAGGAACTCCAACTTTGTGCACCCTCTGACATGGCCTTTGACACCCCAGCTACACACCTCATGTACCATGACGCCCTTAAGTTGCATGTAATGAGACACATGAACCTGGACCAGGTGATCAACCTTCAAAGCTTGTACCATGAAGCAGAGAAAAGGGAGCAAACCTCCAATGCACTTCATAAGGCACAAACTGGGAAACAAGAAAGACCCAAGGACTCCAATCCAGGTGGGCGCTCCACTCAATCACCCCCTGGAGGCAACGGAAAAAATGCCAACCACAAACCCACAGGTTTAAATGGACACAGAAAAGGAATCAATGGCCAGTCAAATTGCACTCATTTCCATGTCACCACCACGCAAGGCAATCAAGATGAGGGAAAAGCCCAGGGAAAGCACTAAGCAAGCCAAGCTCTCCCCACACAACTCCTGACTTGTCCAATGATAAGTACCAACCCAAGGACGTGGACCAGTGCCCAATAATCCAAGTGCCCTTGGAGGACCAGGTACTTTACACCATTGCCAGACATCCCAATAAACTAATTTCTATCCTTTCTGCTTTTGCAGTTACACAGGCTCAGCCCTCCTGGATTTGGGTGCATATCAAACCCTAGTCAACAGTAGCTTTGTGGATAAGTTTAAGCTGGCCACTAATCCTTTGTGGATTAAAAATGTGGTCCTGGCTGATGAACATCACATTGCTGTGACAAAGGAAACTGCCCCTTGCTCTGTCATGCTTGAGCACATCCACTCTACCATCTAAGTTCCCGTCATTGACTTCCCAAAGTTTGATATTGTGCTGGGACTAGACTGGTTACAAAAGAACAATCCTCACGTAGACTGGGCAACCTCAGTGTTGACCATTAAGTGTGAAGGTGTCAATCACCAGTTCTACCCCAACTCAGTGGACCAACTCCTACGTGACCACGTCCTTGTACACATCACTAAGACTCTGGACGAGAAGGAAAACCTGAAGGTAATTGACTGGGATTCCTGCCAGTATGAAATCATACACTTCAAGGACCACCAGGATACCTTCACACCTCAAGACTGCAGCATTGTGGCCCGCCATCCAGAAATCTTTAAGCAAGCGCTACCTGGGCTACCCCCTGAGAAACACATTCAACACTCTATCCAACTCAAGGGGGCTGTACCCAAGGCATGCCCCATTTACAGGCTGACCCCAAACAAGGACAACACCCTGCGCACCTATCTTAAGGAGGCACTAGAAAAAGGACTTAACCTCCCCTCACAGTCTCCCTTTGGGGCCGCCGTATTCTTTGTGGCTAAAAAGGACAGTACCTTAGGCCTGGTCACAGACTATTGCACCTTAAACAAAGTCACCATTAAGAATTGTTACCCCTTGCCACTGATTGACAACCTTTTTGACGCCTTGGGAGGAGCCACAGTCTTCTCCAAGATCAATCTGACGGCAGGCTACAACCAGATTTGCATCAAGGAGGAAGACATCCCCAAGACAGCCTTCTGCACTAAGTACAGTTCCTAAAAATGCGTGGTACTCAACTTTGGCATGACCAATGCCCCGTCCACCTTTGTAACCTTCATGAACAAAGTGTTTGCGCCACACATAGGCAAACATGCCCTAGTGTACCTGGACAATATTATTGTCTACAGCCCCTTGGTAGAGCAGCACCATAAAGACCTAGAGGCAGTCTTTGCTACCTTGGCACAACACAAACTGTTGGCTAAGCCCTCCAAATGCCGGTTCTTCTGGGAGCAGCTGCCCTTCCTTGGCCACATAGTCTCAAAAAATGGCATCAACCCCAACAGTCAAAAGATACAGGCCATCTGCAAGATGCCGCCACCCAAGGATAAGTTGGAACTCTGCACCTTCTTGGAAATGGTGGCCTATATATGACGCTTCATACCCAACTGTGGCGTCTTGACCTCCCCCTTGTCTGCCATAACAGGCGCCAAGTCCAAGTTTGTGTGGACCCCCCAATGTGACCTCTTTTTTAGACACCTCAAGGAGAAAATCACGACAGCTCCCATCCTGCAATACCCCAAACATGACGGGGAATACCAAATGGAAACCGACGCCTCAGATGCATCCATTGGGGGAGTACTACAAATTAAGAATAGTGACAGTGACTTCCTGCCTGTAGCCTACAAATTGCAAAAACTGACAGATGGCAAGTGTCAATACCCTATCCATGACAAGGAACTGCTGGCTATTGTGCACTGCCTAGTCAAATGGCGCTGTTACCTAGAACGGCAGGAAGAATTCACAGCACTAACCAATCACAAGTCACTCATCTATTTCAAGACTCAAGCAAATCTGTTGCGCCGCCAAGCGCGGTGGATGGAACTATTGGAGAGATTTAACATGCTCATCCAGTACAAGCCTGGGGCCAAGCTTGGCATGGCAGACACCCTGTCCTGGCTGTATGTCTGCGCTTCAAGAGGAGAGAATGGGCTCAACCCAGACTGGCCTCTCTTAGTGGTACGTACAAAAGACAAAGGATTCCCGCAGGCACAACCAACATCACCAAAGAAATGGTCATCAAGAATGAACACTTTTTTGCTGACGTATACGGGACCCTTCACAGAAAGATGACGGATGGCACAAACATTCCCTACATCCCCACACATCAGCGAGTCAACACTATCCTTTGCTACCACAGAGATCTTGGACATACCAAGAGCCAAAATCTATATGAGTTCCTAAAGCACAAAGCCTGGTGGCCAACCTTATACTGTGATGTCCAGGAAGTCCTAGACCAATGTGAGGTATGCAAAAAGTTTGCCAAAAGCAAAACCCCACCAAAGTCAGTACTCCCTATTCACACACAACTACCTTTCAAAGTATGGGCTCTTGACATTGTTGGCCCCATGCCAGGAAATCACAATGTCAAAAAATAAATCATCACCGCCATTGACTTTGCTACATGATGGCCAGTAGCCCAAGCATTAAAGGCACACACCGGCAATGACTTTTGACAATTTATTGGCAAGAAAATAATCAGCAAGTTTGGAAAGCCAGAACTCCTGATAACTGATGGAGGCAAAGAATTGACCTCCAAAGACACCAATGTATACCTCACCAAGAATGGGGTCAAACACACCATAACACACCATATCACCAACAGGTCAATGGACATGTAGAGCGACTTAATGGTAGCCTTGTGCAAGCCCTAGCCAAACTCACCGCCGGGAGACCTGAAGACTGGTATAAGCAGCTACCGACTGCATTACTTGTGTGTCAAACCCAAGTGAGCAGATCCACCGGAAAAAGCCCATTTGAACTGGTATACAGCACACAGCCAAATATTATTCAAGCATTGACAGGACCTAACCCGGAAATTCCAAGTGAAGTCCCCCCACGCTTGGACCCTCAAGTAGTAGAGGCTAACAGCAAACAAACAGCCAAAGAGAATGTACACCTACAGAAAACATTTGTCCCCATCCGCAATAGACATGAAGTTGGGGACAAAGTTTGGGTCATGAACGTTGACAAGAGCAAGCTACAACCTGAAAAAGTAGGGCCAGCAATCATTCTGAAGGTAAACAGCAATAACACTTACCTCGTGCAAGGGCTTAGAAAATGTAAGCAAGACAAGACCCTACACCATGATCACCTACAACCCTGCAAGGCAAGACAGAAGAAACAAGAAACTGCCCTGCCTGCCACCAAACAACAACTAGTTCAATACAGCGCCCGGGCTCCTGATGACCTTCCTGACAACCTGCTCCCAGAGGAGGCCGACCTTCAGTTGGGGGGTGTCAAAACCGCAGGCTCAACCCGCCAGCAAGGTTCCAATCAAGCGGGTTTGTGACCCGCAATCCAATTACCCGGCCACTCAAAGCCAGACTAGGAAGTCAACTCAAATTACCAAATCCAACAACATGAACAGATGATGATCCTTCACGGTGGATACCTCAATTTGGTGCTTGACTCATTATCAGGATCAAGCCACCCCCTTCTTCCATCCAGCCGTATGATCACCAATCTTGTTCCTGTTAACCTTGATTCACATGAACTATATAATCATTATCTCACAATAAAGATTACTATCTATCTTCTAAATATTTTTCCCCATGTAGCTCTGCTAAAACAGCACAGTTACAACACTATTCCTTTCAATTGAAGTAGATACTTATAAATATTTTGATTGGTGTTCTGATTTAATTATCTAAAGCAAACTGTGGTACAATAAAATATATCATTATGAGGTAATGACAGGTAAAGCTTCAATAAATTTGATTTAAAGATTAAAGTCCCACAACTGAACTTGCTCTTTTTTTACATCCTGTGCCCCTTCATAAAATGAAATCATCTGTTTCATATTTGAAACCCACCTTCCTTTTATATTTTGTGATCTACACAATGGAGTGAGGCACAGATTGTGACCTACTCTAAAAGTTGCAAACAAATCCACCCAAATTGTTTTGTGACCCAATCCATAACATCCAAAAAATGGTTTTGTCACACTGTTTGCACAATTGATGTTCCTGTCCCTGCCCTAGTGGTGCCCACTTTTGGTATAACAATTACCACTTCCTGAAAAAAAGCTATTAAATACTCCTACCTGGTATCCTTATGATTTGGATGGTTGCATTCCCTGATCTTGAGTACTGAGCTATAATTGGTTCAGCTGCAGCAGTATCACTGTTATTTCTGAGGCGGGGTTTATGTGGAGTTGGATGGTGTTGAGTTGTGCTTTGTTACTTGAAATAACCAAGGGCTTGGGTGAGAGGTTTAATGTGTGACCTGGGGTTCTGGATCTATGCCTGCTTGCTCTGGATAAGAGGATCTTCTTAAGGATGAAGCTGAAGATCCAATATGGAAATTGATGGGTGATCTTGGCTTTATTTGGGAAGGAGATCAAGGATTTATACTTGGAGGTTGGGTCCTAGTAGCCTTAGTGGGGATACTCCAGGTGGTGGTTAGAGATGGGTAAGTCTTGGGTATTGATGTTGACCCGTGTTTGGGCAAGAGGAACCCCTTGGGTTGGGAGTGAAAGGAGTTGCCTTTGAGGTCATCATCTGTAGGCTATTGTTCACTAGGCGGATTAAAACTTCTAGTGGATTTGAATTCAGGACAGATGGCACCCAGATCCGCTGGAGCTGGTCCTGGATTTGTTCAGGAAGGCCGCTTTCACAGAGAGCAGCACCATAAATATGTCCGTAATCTATTCCCAGTAAGCTATGGAAACGCCACCATTGCACTGCTGGAGAGAGTGCAACGCTCTAGAAAGCTGCCTTCTATAGTTATAAAAGGGATGGTACATTGATCTTATAAGCTCTGCCTGAAGAGGGATCATGTCATATCGAATTCCTTGCTACAAGCCTTAGAACTGAACAACAGTATCGGTCTACCGAAAATATGCAGATCTTCTATCTTGTTTAACTATGTCTAATCTGGTACCTTCTATTTCTACTCTTAGCGTTTTCCATCGCCTCGGGAATGGCGGTGCATCGGGTGGTGAAACCCTTACCTTTTGAAATGGGATATGTTTATGACATTCTTTGGATGATTGGAAGGGTATGTTTGGTTAAATAGGGGTTTATTCTTGGCTATAGGGTTCTTCGGCGTGGCTCTGGTGACCTTCGCGATACCTTTGAGGCGGAGTGGTGCTTCGTGTGGCTTTTGGACCAGCTCTTCTGCTGGCGGGAAAGTTGCTTTTGGGGCTCGTTCGCATCGCTTTGGGCCGGGACCCTTGGAGATTTTTCTGGGCGGCTTGGCTCGGGTTGGGTGTTTGGATACTTGACGGTATGGCTTGGATCAGGTTTCTTGGGGTGCTTGTTTCTGGGGGCCTGTGTAGCTGGTTCGGTTTGGAAAGTCAGCCTTGCGTACTTGTCTTGGTACGTGTGTTGGATCAGTTCGGGCTGAAGGGTAAGCTCGGTATATTTGGCTGCAGGGATATACTGGCTTGGTTCAGTTTGAGGAGCTTTCTTCGTGAGCTTGTTTAAAGTGGTATCTTGGTTCTGTTCAGGTATAGTACTAGTCTCCGTGTATGTGTCTGCAGGGACATGATATCTTGGTTCAGTTTGGGGATCGATGTTTGAAGAAGCATGTTGACTTGGCTCAGCTTGGATCGGCTTCGTTTGGTTGGTTGGAGTGTAATAGTGAGCTTGTTCAGGTAGATTACCGATCTCCGTGTATGTGTCTACAGGGCCATGATATATTTGTTCAGCTTGGGGATCGGTGTCTGCAGGTATATGGTGGGTTGGTTCAGGTTGAATCGGTTTCGTTCGCTTGTTTGGGGTGTGAGTTTTTTCAGGAAGAGGTGAAATATTGTCTGCAGGGGCATGATGGTCTTCTAAAGAGTCATGTTGACTTGAGTCGGGCTGTGTGGGTTTGCCTGGATACTTGTCATAAGTGATATCAAGTTTTGGCATTGGAGGAGTATCTGAATACTTGTTTTTGGTGGTATAGTGAGGAAGTTCACTTTGAAGGTCGATCCTCAAGTAGTTGGTGGAGAGCTGCTCTGGTGCGGTTGTGCTAGAATAGTTCTCTGCAGACATTTGCTGACTTGGTTCTTCAGGCACTTTGGAAATTGGCCGAGTTTCGTCGGGTAGCTTTGGGTAAAGTATCATGTCTTCAATATCCAACGGTACAAGGCTAGGCTGAGTCATGTTTTTAGAGACGTACTCTGTCTGGTTTAGCTTTGATGTACTAGAGTTAGTTATAGTATCGTGGGTGTGGTTTGATAGATCTTTTGCAAGAAAATCAGATTTGTAATCAGTGTTCAGTGTATTGATTGCTGAGGTGATGTTGGGTTGGAGTCCAGTTGAAAAGTCAGAAGAGTTCCCATACGTTACGGGCGACGAATTCATTTCCAGATTGGGTTGGGTGGTTGAGGGATTTTGTTGGTCGTCCTGCGAAGGAAGCTGAGTGAGAAACTTTGTGGTGTGCACCAACGCCTTGGCTGCCAGCTCCTTGAACAGGTCAAGATCCTTCAGGAGCATTGCCAGTTCCGATTCATCCGTTTCCTTCCCGAGCCCACACGCTGCTAAAGCTAAAGCTAAAATCAGGCCAGCCGATCGCATAGAATTCCTTTGCTTCTTAGCTTACCGTGCGATTTGTAGCACTTGGGTTGCGAGATAAACAACCAAGTTGGTCATCACGCAGCCGATTCCTTTAACCTTCCTTGCTCCCATGACGTCACTTAAGCAATCTGAATAAAGGGTTGACAATCCCATGTTTCCACCAGACAATCCATTTTTTTTAATAAATTCTAAACCAATAGCTTGTACAAAAACCAGTCTATAAAAGTTCATTCACCAGAGTTGTACGATGTGATCGCATTTTAGACTAGCATTTATATTACATCCATTGAAAGATGGTGAACCCAGCTATCCATAGTACACTGTTCACGCATTTTAAAAAAAGTATTTAATCGCAACACATGCTTTCAGGAGGCCCCATCCCCTTTTTAAGGAACCATTTTCAATACATTTTTGTTTTAATCCTTCTTCACTTTCTCCTGAAACTGGGGTTGTCTACCAGCAGGTCAATCTTTTCAAAACGTATAGCATCATATAAACCACTTTCAATCCCCTTAACCCTGAAAACATTAAAATATACAAAATCACCTGTTTATTTTTATATCACCTTTGTTGAAACTGCAGGCTCGACCCGCCAGCAAGGTTCCAACCAAACCGGTTCGTGACCCGCAATCCAACTTCCCAGTGACCCGTAGCCAAACCAGGAAGTCAACTTTAATTATCAAATCCGTCAACATGAACAAATGATGATCCTATATAGTGGATGACTTGTTTTGGCACTTGACTCATTACCAGGATCAAGCCACCTCCTTCACCATCCAGATATGTGATCAACAATCATATTCCCACTATCCATGGACTCATCATGACTATATAATCACTATCTCTCAATAAAGATAATCATCTAGTTTCTAAATAATTTTATCCCTTGTAACTCTGCTAAAACAGCACAGTTATGACACCTTTCTCATTTATGGAATTTTATATATCTCAGTACAAGAGCTGAACACTTCATTTACATCTATATTTTAATTCTATTACTTGTTGAGGGTCTGGATGTACAAGTATTCTGGCTACTGCCAACTCACTTAACATCCAGTCATCACCCAATGTGGTATCCTCCCAATATACAGTTCAATATACTGGAAAAGGCAATCAAGCAATATCACATGACTGTCCAAGTATCAAGTGACTCAAACCCATCCCGCACATGACCAACCCCTAGTTTTGATCTAACTAAATCTCTGCCACAGCTAAAGCTATATAAGTCTAAAGTATTATCCAATAAAATGTACTTCTCTTCCTTCTCAATTCCATATTTGAAGCTTCCCCAAAAGGCGCTCCTCATCATAATCTTCCTTCTCACTAAGCAAGCTCCATCATCACATCAATTGATATACAATGTATTTTTTAAACATCAAAGGCCAAGCCCCAATGGAGCCAGATTTCTATCACCCAATAGTTGGGGACCAGCTAAGGCTCAGCCAAACTGTATCTGCCCCTGCCTCTAGTAGATAGAACCAATCCATGCAAACATACCAATTTCAAACCAACGGCCACGTTAGCAAAGACCATCTCAGAATCAAAATTTACTGGTGGCAGGATGCATTTCTGGGAACCCTCAGCAGTTCTTTCCAAAGGAGCGGATACTTATTGGGAAGCTAAAAGTATAGCTTCCCAGGCAACTGTCAGCATCAAATCTGTCTGCATG
This sequence comes from Entomophthora muscae, assembly GCA_014839935.2. Lineage (NCBI taxonomy): Eukaryota > Fungi > Entomophthoromycota > Entomophthoromycetes > Entomophthorales > Entomophthoraceae > Entomophthora > Entomophthora muscae. The sequence continues at coordinate 6,836 of QTSX02000202.1, read as the reverse complement.
TTGACCCCAATTTTATATCCAGGTCAGCACATCAAAAGTCTAGATCAAGTTTATGCCTGTGGAAATGCTGGAAGCCAACCCTTCTTTAACCAGCAAAAGCTCAAATCCTGACAATTTACTTGGTAAACATCACACCCCAAAGAGATTTAATCAGGTGATTTGATCACACAGAATCCAAAAAATAAATAATACTTGACTCTGATTGAAAAGGCTAATAAGGTTCCACTCCAAGACAAGTTCACCATGGCACGGTCAGGGAAGTGCTGTTGACTTTGCCTTACCTTGTTAAGATGGCCAGCAACCAGATACACCAAACCCCTTATAAGTTGATAGACTGCCAAGCCATAAATAAACAAAGCTTGTGATGGATTACCATCAGGCTTAATTGATCTCAGGAGCTTTTGACTAATGGATTGGGCCAACAGATTCCAGACCAACCAGGAGCATTCTAGGCTGTTGTGAAGTAGATAGTGTAAACTAGTCACTACTGACACCATTATCTCTCTATACTTTAAGCCTTCTTTCATGATGGTACTATAGTACTCTTGGGTGGATGATTGATTAGTTTGGCATAGCTGATGATCATTTAGCCCATCTTCAGGGTTCATTAGAAGATGGGCTTCAAGGCAATAAAACCCCTCTATTGGACAAGGCCCAGAGGATCTGTGGCCTATTACAGTTGTCACTCCCCTGTATTACTCTTCCCTTAATATTTCTAATAAAGATCAATATTTAAGCAAGCTAAATTTTAACTGCATAAATCAGGCTTAAAGATTATATCCTCAACTTAGCATTAGCTATTATTAGCTCAATCTAAAGCAAGCAAAACTTTATAAAAGTACACTATCAGAAATCCAACTTGGGCCATCAACTGAGGTCAACCCCAGATTGGCCAGAGTTATTCCAGAACGCCTTACCACCCTGCTAGGTCAGAAGCAAAATAAGCTTGATAGCCAGGCACTAAGATGACAAGGTTCTCCAAGAATGGTGAGGATTGGGATTGATTTGCACCCATAGCCCTCTGCTGCTGATTCCTGCAGTGCAAGATTGCCAATCATCCTCAATATTATGCACTATTAATAGAACAATCAATTGCTACCACCACCACCAGCATAACAATGATCATGCATGACAATGGAATAAATAGTAACTAGTGCAGGTATAATGAAATTGAATCCCATGTCATTGCCTGGATGCCTGACTCTGGGGGCTGATGCCGGCAGCCTGGGGATGAAAAAAGTGGCTGAGCAAGAGTTAGAAGCATCAGATGTATTATCCTGGCAAGATGGTGCAAGCTCTATAAAAGCTCTTCTGTTGGGCTTATGGAAGGCAGACAAAAATAATATATAACTACTGTAGAACAGTTTCACAGCAGAAGATCATATGAGTTTAAGAACCATTGTCAGTTATCAAAGATCCTAACAAGCTACTGCTTACATTATTGCCTCCCTTGGACATCACTGGTTGTTGCCCTACTAAGGAACAGCCAGGCGTTGTAGATGACACTTATCAAGATACAAGAAATTCATCCTTCAGAATTGCCAAGGCTAAACACGTCCCCAATAAAGCAAATGATAAGCAGACTGCCAGTTCCAATAGCAGATCCAAAAGTTCTTACAGGAACCAACTATTTCTACTATAAATTTTATTCTATACAGTAGTTTTAAAGCTATGACAGAAAGTGAAATTACTTTAGATATAAACAAAATGAACTCAGATTTAAGCAAGACATAAGGCAGGCAAAATTCAGGAATCAAATAACCTAAGTATTTTTTGATGGACTTGAAAAATGTCAATCAATAAACAAAATATCATTAATAAAAATACAAAATTATATCAAAAATCAAAAGGTGTAGTTCAAACTACAAAAAAATGACCTGGTACATCAAGTGAAATAGATTGATGCTGTTCTGGAGTATATTATAATCCAATCAGGATTCTTATGAGGTACCAACAGAAGAACTAAATCAAAACAAAAATAGAGCAACCTAGAAGCAAGATTTCACAAACACAAATAAAATGAAGTCACACAAGATGTGTATTGTGTAAGACTGAAATAGAAAATTAAAAGCTTATCAGCCAATCAACAGATATCTAATTTAGAAACAGAGGCATTTTTTTAATGTTCATGGCTCCTGATTTGTGTCAAATGGGGCTGAGAACTTTTCAAATCTGACTTGTGATTACAATAAAAATAAACCATGACATTTTAAACCTCTACTTTTAGTCAATTCATCCTAGGTTTTTTAAAATGGTTTTCAACAACAACAACATTTTTAACAGCGCCAGTGTGGGGTTCCTGGTCAACAGTCCCCAAAGTGTGTCCTGGGTTGTAGCCAGGGACCGGCCTGGAGGAGACTTCATTCTTCAACAGTGGTGAATGGTTGGTTAGGAGCTTATACTTGTCCTGCATAAGAGCAAACTCCTCCAGTACCTTCCCAATTACTAGGAGAGTGTCTCCACCATACACTTGTATTTCAGCAGGCGTCAGCCCTTCTGTAGGTTGATACCAATCTTGTAATAGTCTTGCAAACTCTCCCCCAATAAACTCTCTTCCTCTATTTGTCATTTCCAGATGCCTAGTCACCTTCTCTCACTCCTCCTGGTCAGAATTACTAGAGGCAAACTTCCTGCACCCTAGGCAATAGGATTCCTTGTCCCCTGGGCTAGGATAGAAAATGTGAGGTAATTGACTCATAGGACTTATATCCTTTCTTAACGCGGGAAATTTGGATAGGGGTTGTAATAGGTGCTTAGTCAAAGTCAGAAGGAAGATCCCCTTAGAAACCTTCTGATATATAGCCTTGGGATAGGGAATAATAAGGGGTTTGTGCCAATCCTTGGAGTCCTTTAGCAATCTCTTGGACTCCTTGTACTTGGTCTTTGGCTCCTGCTCCTTGGTCTTGGTCTCCTGCACTTTGGTCTTGGTCTCCTGCACCTTGATCTTGGGCTCCTGTGTTCTAATCTTGGGCTCCTACGGTCTGTTCCAGCTCTGGATTCCTATTCTTGGTCTTTGGCTCCTTCTGTAGCTTTTGTGGCCTTTGCAATCCACTTGATACAGTCTCTGAAGAGTCTCAGATAGCTCCTCCTTTTATAGCCCCTTGTTTCAGACCAAAAGCCTCTCTTAGAACTCTGGTTCTTCAAAGCTTAAACTATCCTGTTTTTCTTCTTCTATGATATATTAAAACTTTAAACTTACTTCAGCCAATGAAAGCCATGAATTTTCTGCTTCTGCTCCTCATTTTTTAGGCTTTAACTATTAAGTTAAAGCCCTTAAAACACTGATCAAATAGACTCTGGCTTACAGTCAATCACACGCCTTGATTCAACAGTTTTGCCAAAAAGGTTTCCCTGGATGACCCCTTCCTTGACCCTGGTTCAAACTCAAGGCTGTCTCGCTCTGAGTAAACAACTGCTCTGCGTTTTGAACAGTTTTGCCATAATTCCCGTCACGTTTCCCCGGCAAATCTCGAGCGCTTCCACATATGTTTTACTTAGGCAAATTTTGACCCTTTAATTTTTCAGCGTTTCTCTGTGTTTTTCTCAACGTTTCACAACTTTGAACCTGCTTGCTGCTTGTCTTTTTGCCTCTCCTAGTTGTTCTCAGCAAAATTTGCTCTTTTTCCCTCATAGTTTCTCCGTTCCATTTCCAGCTTCTTTCCAGCTCCCTTCATCTTTAATCCTTCTTTTTAAATAAATTTATAGTTCTAAAAATCTATATGTTATTTTTCCTTCTCTTTCTTTTTAATTATATAATTTTTAATCCTTTTTAAATCATAATCAGGCAGTATTTAATTATTCTTTAACTGCTTCTTTTTATCTATATTTCCTCTCAAAAGTCACTAAAATCAGCTCTTCCAGCCTCTGCATCCAGTCTGGCTAGTTCATCCTCTCATCTCTTCAGTTCTTCAACACCAACTTCTGGTCCTTTGGCCATCTTGCTTTTTGATCAGCTAGTCCTGCATCCAAAATCTTCCTGTCCTTCAACTTCTCCTCAACCAGTTCCTCAACAAATCCTCACTAGGAACCTCCTTTGTTCCTTCTAAACACTGAACCATATTGACTCCCATAATTCAATATGAATTAACAGTCCATCAACTAGCCTTCACTGTGACCAAACATTTCTCCTGCTAGGTTTCTCTGTTAATTCTGTGAACCACCTTGGTTCTTTATCTCAGTCCCCATACCAGAACTTGTAGACCCAGGCATGAGTCTACATTGAACTGGCGTTTGACTGGGCCCTCATAAGTGGCAATCCACTTAGGCCATTCAACCATAGATCAATGTCTATGTGTTGTCTTTACTCACCCAGGTGATTGATTCTGGGCTTTCAGTCACAGAGTAATCAGCTCTACTTCCCAGAGGCCTGATCACACCAAGTTCTGCATCTTGCTTCTCCAAGCAAGCCGCCTTGGTAACACCTCTGAGCAAGTCTATACCCTCCAATGCTCACTTTGGGTTCCCCCAAAGCTCCCATAGGGGTATAAACGAGGACACCCTACCAGTCCGTTAGGTCAGGTGCTTGCTCACAGACCTCCTGTAAGCGTATTAGGGTATGTAGAGCTCTCAAAGCTCTTCCCCTCCCTGGCAGCCCGTGTTACCCGCCAAGGGTCCAAAACCTACTCTCCCCCAGACAGACAAAGTTCCCTGCTTGCTATTTCAGTCTTCATCCTTCCGCAGCCACAGTTCCCTGCAAGGTGAAGCACTATAGCCCAAAGCAGCCAATTTCTTCTGCTGGATGGAGGCAACATCTGCCCCTGGTAGTCCTATGTTACCTACCAGGCAGGCCTTACTTACCCTAGTAGACCATGTTACCTACTAGGCTCACCCTACTTACCCCTAGTAGCCCTATGTTACCTACTAGTTTACAGCGTCACCAGCTAACCACACATTGTCACTCTTCAGAGTATTGTCTTTATTTGAAGCCAAATAAACCCTCCCCTGCAAAACAGCACACATGTGGATCACCACAGCCAGCAAACAAGACAGCATCAGCCAAGCCAGTTTCAATGGAAGTGAGGCTCAGAACGTGGAGGCGCCTGTTTACACCCAGGTCTTTGATATGGGGAATGAGGAAGCCAACCTGTACCTGACCCCTGTCCCATATGGCTTTGACTTGTTTGAGAGTCACTTAACGTCTAGCTCTGCACCTCCCCCTTTCTCAACCCTTTTCAAGGCTCTAAATTAAAAGCCAATCATAATGGCAACCCTGGTTTGGAATAACTGCCTAACAACAGCCAACTTGATCTCCCTATAGCCAATCTGGCTACAGCTCCTGTGGCCCAGCGCTTCAAGTGCTGAATCATTACTGCCTGAATTCTTCAGGAAATTGTTGCACTGAACCAGAATGGCTTGATCTGATAAAAGTCACCAACTAATTGAAATTTATCCAAGCTACCATCCTGGGGGAAACCAACGGCCTGATAAGCAAGGAGAACCTGATTGGGTTGGCCAAGAAGACAAAGAAGGCCCCATAGTCCTAAATCAACGAGGCATACCCAACTATGCTTGATCTCCTGCGGCGGGACCCCAAGATTCCTCTGACCCAGGTTCAGAAGCAACTTGAGCACCATGACATATGGGGTTCCAAGCGCATTGTTCAGCTCTGAATGTACGGGAAAGCGGCTTTATTCTTGGTGGTGACCAACTTCTCCAGTGACCAATGGGCTGGCAGTGAGGATTTCCCATAAAATCTACCACCAGATCCCCTCTGGTCCAATTCCTGACAAGTGTTTCTGGTGGCATCATGCTCATTGTGTATTCCCAATTTTTCTTTTCTTTTGAAAATTTTGGAGAAAGGGAAAAGCCACCAAGAAGAATGGAAGAAAGAAGGTCAAGAGGGGGCTTTCATTGGTGCGCTTCTGGCTATTTTAGCCAAGGGTTTTGTCTACTATTAGACAAACCTAGATTTCACCAATGGCTACAAGTACAGCCACATCCTCATTGGATAAATTGACTCCTGGGATAGTTCAAATTCCACATATTAGGTTTTCTTGAGCCACCAGATGAAGGGTTGCTCCACTGCCCTTGATTCAATCAAAGGACGTGGGCATCAGGCCTCAGTCTACCCAGTTGGCCATGCAGACATCCATCTGGCAGATGTTGTGTTCATCAAAATTGGAGACACAATACGGGAGTGCCGCCCTCAGGCTTTCAACAACCTCTATCTTGGGGTCCTCAATCATGAGTCTCTCTTTGGTTGGCAGATGGTGGCTGACTTGTTTGCGCAAATGGGTTTCCATGTGAATATGGGCAACCAATCACAGAAAAACAAGCACCTCTCATCCCGTGCCACAGCTGTCTACCAATAAATCCAGCCAATGACAGATGAGGAATACAACAAGCAGTATATGGCAGCCATTTCAATAAATCTGATTGGTTTAACACCTACAAGCACTACCCCTCACATGCCAATCTCATTCACAAAATCCCAGACCTTCCAGGCCAGCATCATCTCTACGTCTTCTTTCCTACGCTATTGTGCCTAGTAGGCATCATATTTTCCTGTCCACAAATAAACTCCTTGTTGCCAAAAATTTTCTATTATATTATCTTTATCTTGAATTCAATTGTTCATTTTCTCATTGTTTATAAATGGCTTTAATTTTTTGCTCAGCTTATTTCTATAAAAATGTATGTTTACTATGCCATGTATCTAGATCCAGAACACAGTTATTTTTAGCTCTTTAGGCAGCCCCTTGTGAAAATATTAATAACAGTTTGATGATCATCAACATTTGATTTAGAAAATTATCATTTTATTGTGTTAGAAGAATTTGTTGCTGATCCTAATCAAAACCTTTGTCGCAGATTAAATGGATTAGACATTAAGTTGT